>JAJMFZ010000003.1:600000-783080 GCA_030568455.1 Teunomyces tritomae
TCGTGCTTCGTTTTCGCGGCATCCGATTCCGAAGTCCGCATAGTTTCCAAGTTCAAGGTATAAATACACGATATTTAGCCCGGATGTAAGGACATTTTTGTTTATTTTGCTTTACAACCTAGTGAACATTTTCTTACATTACTACCCGATGTATGCCCGGCAATCACTTTGTGATCTTTTTAAAACCGTGTCGTAACATTTTAATTTGCTATACAGCCTCATACAATCATAAACCTGACCAGAAGAAAGCCTTTTCGGTATTGAATTCGCCTTCTTGCAAGATGTTGTCACTACTGTTACCAACCAAGACCTTGTAGGTACCCTTTTCGGATTCCCACTTGTTCTTGTATTCGTTCCAGTAGGATGTTGCTTCCTTGATGGAGATAGTCAATTCAACCGACTTGGTTTCACCGGCCTTAACAAATACCTTGCCAAAGTCCTTCAATTCCTTAACTGGTCTGATGATCTTTGGCTTGACGTGTTCAATATAAGCTTGAACGGTTTCAGCACCGTCAGCCTTACCGGTGTTGGTGACGTCAACCTTGATGGAAACGTTTTCTGAGTCAGCGGAGACACTCAAGTTGGAGAAGTCAAACGTGGTGTAGGACAAACCGTAACCGAATGGGAACAAAACATCACGTTCGAGCTTTTCGTAGTATCTGTAACCAACAAAGACGTCTTCACCATACAAGACTCTACCGTTGGAAGAACCAAAGTTGAGGTAAGCTGGACAGTCAGAAATCTTCTTAGGGAAGGTAACAGACAATTTACCCGAAGGGTTGACGTCACCGAACAAGACATCGGCAATGGTGTTACCTAATTCGTTTCCACCGTACCAGGCTTGAATAACGGATTGGACTTCGTTGATCCATGGGAAACTAACAGCAGAACCAGATTGGTTGACAACAACCACGTTCTTGTTAACCTTAGAAACAGCAGAGATCAACTCATTGGTGTGACCTGGAATGTCCATGTTAGGACGGTCAAAACCTTCGGATTCGAATTCCTTGGAGATACCGACACACAAGATAACCTTGTCGGCCTTCTTGGCGATTTCAACAGCCTTAGCGATTTCGATTTCAGAAGTCGAGTTCTTAGCGTAACCAAAGTAGACACCACCCTTTTCAGTGTGACCAGACAGCAAAGTGTAGGTTGGACCAGTACCGAATTCAACTCTAATCTTGTAGGTTTGGCCCTTGACCAAAACCTTGGAGTTTCTTTCTTCTCTGGTACCCATTCCCAAGAAGAATGAGTCACCCTTGGTTTGCTTGGTTTTGTTGTCGACAATCAATTCGTCATCAACAAAGACTTGAGCGGTACCAAAGGTAGAGGCACCAAAGTCATAGGCTCCATCTTCTTCAGCAACAAAAGTGGCTTCAAAGTCAGCGTAGAACAAGTTCTCTTTGCTTTCGATAGCATCGCTCTTGAAGTCAGACATAAAGATTCTCGAGGTTGGCAAGTCAATGGTTTCGAACAACTCACGGTCACCTTTAGTTCCTGGTGGATGCTTGTAGAACTTACCAGTAACACCAACACCACCATTGAGGTTGGTCAAAAGAGGACCGACATCTGGCAAGTTGGTGTCCAAGAAAGCACCGAAAGCATAGTCCAAAGTGATGGCATTACCACCTTCTTCAACCTTGGCCTTGATACCTTCGTATGGAGTGATCTTGTAACGGGCGTTCAAAGAGGCAGAACCACCACCTGATTCTTGGGAAGCTTTGGCGTTTGGACCAATAACAGCCACGGTTTGCTTCTTGGACTTGTCCAATGGCAAGACGTTGTCTTCGTTCTTAAGCAAAACGATCGATTCACCACCGATTTTTCTCAACAAAGCGCTCGATTCAGGCGAAAGGTTTGGCTTTTCCTCGGAGTTTGGAGGAATACCACTGGCCAAACATTCATTAATAAATCTCAAAACGTAACCGACATTTTCATCAATAACATCTTCGTGAATTTCGCGAGAGTGGACTTGATGGCCGGTAGGAAGAAGAACTCTAAGTCTGGCTGGACCAGGCATTTCCAAGTTCAAGCCAGCATCCAAGGACTTCTTGGTATCGTAGACACCGAACCAGTCGGACATGGTCAAACCATCGTAACCCCATTCCTTTCTCAAAGTGTCTTGCAACAATTTCTTGGAATTGGAAACGTGTTCACCGTTAACAACATTGTAACTACTCATCAAAGCTCTTGGGTTGGCATCCTTAATAGCAATCTGGAAAGGCTTCAAGTAGATTTCTCTCAAGGCTCTTTCGGTAATGAGGGTGTCAACCAGGAATCTTTCATGTTCCTGGTCATTGGCAACAAAATGTTTGATACAAGCCAAAACCTTCTTGCTCTGGATACCCTTAATAACTTCAGCAGCAGCATGACCGGACAACAATGGATCTTCGGAGTAGGATTCAAAAGCTCTACCACCCAATGGGTTACGCACAATGTTACAGGTAGGACCCAAAATACAGTGTGCGCCCTTCAAAGTGGCTTCTTCACCCATCAAAGAACCAGCTTCGTACAACAAATCCTTGTTGAAGGTAGCAGCCAAACCCGTACCACATGGGAAACAGTTGGAAGGAGTGGAGTTGAAAAATCTGGTACCTCTAATACCATTTGGACCGTCTGAAACTCTGACTGAAGGGATGTTCAATCTTTCGATTGGGTAAGTGTGCCAGAAATCGATCCCCGCCAAAAGCGAGATTTTCTCTTGTAAGGTCAATTCTTGAAGCAATTGTTCGACGTCTAATTGTTGAACCATGTTGTAGTATAGAAAGAAATACTTGCTGTTTTGAGGAGGAAAAAAAAGTCAGAGATCTTGGGAGCATCCTGACCCTTTTTATATTACAAGTTCTTAGTCTCGAATCGATGGTGGGGGGATGATGAGGGGTGAGTTTTGGTGGGTTTTAGAGGCGGATTTTTCGGAAAAATTGGTGACAGGGCTTAAACTGGTCGGTTAGAATACATATCTACTATAATCTTGCTCAAAAATTGGCCCGTTATACCAGTTTAACATAGCTTTTGGCTTCTGGTTGGGGCGATGGTTAGTGGGGTAGAGACGCGAAAGCGGGTCGGAGAGGTTTCCCAATCGGGAGAAGGGGACTCGCACCCACAAATCGGTTCGGAAAGCATTCCTAAAAGAGTAGTGGAAGCGTAGGCATGGTTTTACGAGATTTTCGTGGGGGTGGGGGAGCCAGGGCTGCTAACCTTTAATTAAAACCACGCGAACCCTACACTCCATTAGCAAACGTTCAATTGTACATAACCGAAACTAAAATAAAGTCTAAATTTTAACATTAAATTATATTTAAGAAAAAAAACTAGTATTGTTTCAAAATCTTATTTAATTCGTGTCTTTGAAGCACATTTTCAAACTTGAACGAAGCAGCTAATTCGTCCAATTCCTCGAAACTTAATCCAACAAATTTCTCAGCAAACTCATATTGGGCAACTTCGCTGAAAAACATATCCTTAGTAACTCTGGTTACATAATCCTTTACGGTCCAGAGATTAGGATAAAGTTTTGGAACCTTAACTGATGTCTGAATATGGTCCACGAGATCCAGGTACAACTTGTCGAAGGCAGGGTCAATATCGTTTCCCCATCTGTCCAATCCCAACTTTTTCTTCTTTAAAAGCCAATCACCAAGCACCTGGAACCACTTGGATTCTGGTGATACGTATGTCAATGCCTGATACCCGATATCTTTGTAAAGCCAGATTGACCAACTAATAGGAGTTTGGTCGCCAGAAGGGTCTCCAGTACGGTAAACTTCCAATTGATCTTTCAAGACCTTGGAACGACTCGAATTAATAACATCAGGATCTTTGTCACCACGTACCTCTGACGCATAAACTGGACCAAACTCTCCATTCCACACTGGGACGTTATTGGCCACCATATATTCAATTTTGCGTTGATACAGTGTCTTAATCTTCAACTTTTCTTCCTCTGTCCCCTGGTAAAGTTTGCCTTCCAAGTTAGGGAAGCCATAGATACTGTAGTCATGAATCGAGTAAACCGCATTTTCAATAAATGGGCCCAGAGGAAATTGTCTAAAGTCACTGGCGTAGGTATTACCGTCCAAGAATAAAATATGGTCGGGATCAATTTCACGAATAGCTTTGGCTAAGCGTTGATAATAAGCAATCAATTGGCTATGATTGGCAACTGCAGGCTCATTAATTGGATTATATCCAGCAACCCAAGTATTTGTACGATAGTGTTCAGCCAATTTTTGCCAGAGGTTGACAACAACATCCTGGAATATCTTAAAATCCCAAAAGAGAGCCTTGTGAATACCTGAGTCACAATGCCAATCCTGATTCTGACCACCTGGAAGGGTATGAAGATCTAAGATAGTATAAATTTCATGCTGGGAACAAATGTCAACAATTCTATCTAACCTTTCAAATCCTTTTGGATTAATTTGAAAAAGATCACCCTCATCATTAAGAAAGTGACGGTAGTTGAATGGAATACGTAAACAGTTGAATCCCAATTCATTCTTGAAGAATTGGGCATCCTTGATATCCCAGAAATATTCATAGAACTTGTCAAAGAAGAAATCAAATTTCTCTTGGCCAATTGCCTGCTTCAAGACTTTCTTGTGTTCAGTTTCGTGTCCTGGATATCCAGTAATGAAATTTTCCATATTCAAATGGCCACCAATGCCCGCTCCAGTCAAGACGACCGGTTGTCCTTGGGAATCGACGATCTTCGTGCCACTAACTCTTAAGAAACCAGACATTTTTATTTTCCAATATTAAAAATTTTATCTACGGGAGAACAGTTCGCCTTTAATATACTGCAAAATCCAGATTCTAAGTGATCTCTGGAAAAATGCACCCCATTATTCACCGGGAAAAAATGCGGAGAAATCTGACTTAACGACTTCACGGGCCCATTTCCTAATCGGGACAACTCTCCACGCCAAACATTATTCTGTCTTTTCCAACAAAAATACTTTTGGGACCACGCGTATCTCTTTAAAATGTCCTTAACAATGGCATAGTCTCTTTATTTATGATCACTATGTCTCTCAGTTTTAGATTCCACTGCTTTGTAGCAAAACGTACCACGGGGGGGACTTGCAAGGGTAATTGAATTAAAGTTGCTTCAATTTTTTTTTGCTCCAATTGAACTATTAATTTGATTCATCTTAGTCTCATTATACTCCAGTTCATTTTGTGGTTCGATACTTCTAGACAGTTTTGTAGTGGTACCGGTGATGACGTAGATATGTTCCTATGTACAGGAATTCAGGTATCAAACTCATTTTTTTTTTCCTTTATAAACGCTTTGAAAAATATCACGATGATGAGAACCTACACGACAAAATCGTCTCGGTTTGGCAAAGTTCTTCCTTTAGAAGAGTTTCTTTTTCGTCAGAGACTCAAATCTATTTATCGCGATGTCTTGAGACTTGTTTATAAAAATCACGAGAAGGAATCATTGTTAAAGTACGTTCAGGGAGAATTCAGATTGAATGCAGCCGAAACCGACTTGAACCAACGTCGTTATTTACTCAATTTGGGACTCAAACAGATCAATGATATGACTACAATGATGGGAATTACTACCAAAAAGTTCCAATAATTGAGCATAAAGAGAGAGATCTATAAATTTCTAAGGAAAGAAACCGATTCAGTGATTGAATCTGCCAAGAGAGAAAACGATTCAGTGTCAAAACCGGCAAGTTCTCCACTCAATTCTTCTTGGATTATGCTAAGTTCTTGTTTTTGTTGAGATACAACGTTTGAAGCCTTCATTTCCCTGACAAACTGATCAACAACTGGCTTCAATTGCTTGTTGATAGGATTAGTTGGAGAACGTTTCCACAGCATTTGAATTATTCTGACTAACTCAGATGCTTGTACCAAAGCCTTGTTAGTTTGCCAACTCAAAAGCTCATCAGCAAAGAGTGCCTTTACCTTGTCAAACTTCAAATTCTTCAAGACAAAGTTGAGATTTGACAGTTCTTCACTAGAATTCAACTTTTGATAGTATAACTTTAGAATGCTCAGGTTGAGCTTGACAAATAAGTCCTTAGAATTGCCGGCGAGCTTGTTATATTGCTTCATAAGCTTAGTAGAATCCTTAGCAAACAAGATAAGATACTTGACAAGCTCCAGTTTTATGTTGAGATCTTGTGGAACCTCAAGAGCATCGCTTTTGTCAAAAATACCAGTTGATTTCCATTCAATCGTGGTGTCACGATTATCAATGAGTTCAGTATCGATGAAATTGCTCTCTCTTAACTGAGTAAGGAAGTATCCCACGTATTCGTGATCGTTTACAATCATAGAAAACCGCAAAATAGATAATATCACGAAATACTTTGACACTGAGTTGTCAACCCTCTTACCAAAATTAATAAAGCTGTCTAGTTTGTTAAAGATACCTTGATTGAATCCTTTCTGCACATTTATCTGAACCTCTTTGGTAGCGTTTAGATAGAAAACAAAGATATCAATCAATTCTTTCAAGTGATCCTTTGATGGATTAATAGGAACAAGCAAGTGACTCAAAGTATCATGCTGAACCATCTTGATATTCATGGAACTGTAGTAAGAATAGATTAAGTTTGTTGCATTCAACTTGGATAAGAGTTTGATCAACCACAACTTGAGCGAGTGATTGTATTCGTCCGATTTCAACAAGTGGATGATTATGACAATATTCTTTATAAATGTCTTGATGGTTGGTTGGTTAGTGACATCAATAATGATAGATATGAGGTTCAACTGATTAAGCGGATTGTAATCAAATTCTCCACCTCTTACATTGGTATTGTCCTTGAATAAAGCATAGACTTTCCAATTAGTTTCCACGTATTTCTTCAAGAAGTCAGTGCTTTTATCCTTGGTGAGATAATAGACAAACTTCTGGATATTTACCAACCGAGTCAAGTCATTAACTGTGGTGGGATTACTATCAAGCAACAGATCTCTTTGAAGTAGCAATTTTGCAAGTAAGGAATCCTGATCAATACATGAAACATAGTTCTTCAAATCGGGGAAACCACACAATTTATGGCTGAACTTTTCAAAATAGTTCATAAAGACATCTTCATGCGATTCACGATAAAGCAAAGATAACTCAATAAGAATAAGTAGAGAGTTTCTTGTTGGCTCGTAAGTCGCAATCTTGTCATGCAATTCTTCGTACGTTTTACCCAACTTTTGGCCCGACAACACATAAAGTTTCCAGGTATCGTAATCGTTAAACTTCTCATCAAAAATGTACTGGCTAGTGGTTTGATGAAGTAGTTCCCATCTGGACGATTCAACCAAGACTTGTAGAAAAATCAACTGGAGATCTAAATCAAGAGGCACAGTAGTGGTTTGAATTTGTTCGACCAAAGTATCCAACTTACCATTCAATTGTAATAACTTGATGTAAACATACAATTCCTGGGTATTTTCATACGGAGCTAAGCTCTCAATTAATTTCAAGCCCAAAGACTTGAACAATCCACTTTCCTTCTCGGTAGCAAGATTTCTGGTAACCAAGGTCATGTAGCAAAATGCATTCCAGAAAATGTAGAGCCTTTCCTTGTTATTCTTCGTAATAAAAGTAAAGATCTTGGAGTAAAGCCTTAAATCGTATTTGGGAATCGATTTTTCAAACCAGTCCATCATCAAGGGTAAACTGGCGGTAGGGTACCGTTTCAGGACATTTTCGTATACCAGATTGGCTTCTTTCTCATGTCCACCAATAGAAATAAAGTATTCATATAACGTGGACAATGTGAGTGGATCATTGGGGTTTTTGGCCAAGAGAGCCAAGTTGTTGTCAAGAGCCTGTTGAGTCTTTCCTAATTCGTGAAGAACTTGGTTATTGAGAGCATAAAGATAACTTCTTTGAGGATACTTTTTTATCTTTCTAGCCAACTGTTGCTGTGCCTGGGTATACGAGCCTTGTTCTATGAGGTCCACGATCTCTGATTCCATTCTTTTAATGATGATTTTCACCAGAAAATTTTGGTTCTACTTTTGTGCGTACAAGAAAAGTTGGTTGGTACAGTAGCGACATTGACGACACACTAGTTCCCAAATCTCAACGAAAACCACCAATTCCTATCTGGATCATGAGTATACCATTCAATTTGCATGAAATCTCAAAGTTTATTAATTCTATTTCCTTTTTTTTGATAGTTATCAATAAGGCTTTGCACCCATTGGTCAAACTCATGGATGCAACACCCTACACGGTTGACATGAAATGTATATTAAAAGAAAATAGTAGCAATAGTGAAGTATCCAACAGCAAACACAGACTCAATATCAATAGACTTCTTGTTAATTTTAGTTGAAAATCTCCAAAATTCCGTATGAAATAATACAAAGAATAAAAAACAGTACATGTGGAACATTATTCGATCGTATCCAAAGGGGGCCAACCTTTGGACACAATAATATTGTTTCAAAATACTAGGAGTGGCCAGTTCTTAGTATTCTGAAACAATATTCCATGGCCTGTTTTCTTCTTTATATCAATCACAACCGGAATTTATGCAAATTCCTCGTCTTAAATAACAATCCATCCACCAATTCAATTGTCTATGTTTGGTGAGAACAACTTCATCGCCGGTATACTGCCTTCAATATCACTTGATTATAGCAAAATTTAACTTTGAGAATCTGTTTCTCTTAGTATTCAACTGTGAATATGATCCATCTGAGAACCACGTCAGATCATCTATAGTTTCAATTACTGCCACAGTTGGCTTAAGAACTGACTTGAGCACAGGTTTGGATACTGGAATCTGTTTGAGTTCTATTGTGTCGTCAATCCTAAAGAGTTTATGCTCTGCAAGTGGAGTTTTGAATTTAATATTGAGTAAACTTGTGAGTTGACAATTTCTGCAGAGCACAATTCAAATTTAACGTCCTCAGTGTTGGTTTCGGACAAGGAAGATATCTCTGATTGCACATCAATTAAATTACTAGGGCTTGCTAGTGGGGATGTGATTACGTCTTTGGACTCTGATTTGTATTCCAATTCAGTTGAGATTGAACCAGGTTTAGATTCAGCGGGAATAGAGCAAGATATAGACTCAGTGGGTTCCTGGATTGATTCAGACCCAATTGCAGACTCAGAGGGTTCATGAATTGAATCAGACTCAATTGAAGACCCAGAGGGTTCCTGGTATGATTCATATTCAGATGCAGACTCCAGAATGGTATGAATATTCTTGGTATTCTGATGAGGCACAGGAAATTCATTCTCAAACAAGA
This sequence comes from Teunomyces tritomae, assembly GCA_030568455.1. Classification (NCBI taxonomy): domain Eukaryota; kingdom Fungi; phylum Ascomycota; class Pichiomycetes; order Serinales; family Debaryomycetaceae; genus Teunomyces; species Teunomyces tritomae. The sequence goes on from JAJMFZ010000003.1 coordinate 609,235, forward strand.
CAGGAGTCTTGAATTCATGTCCCTCTTCCTCTTGTATCTGTCTAAGAATATGAGTTCGAGCTTCATCTTTTTCTTGCTGTGTTAATCTTTCTGTAAACTCGGGGTCTAGAGGAATGCTGATATAAAACATTTGCCCTTTCTCAGTAGGGAATACTTCTGTAGATACCTCAGATGTACCAGGATTCAAACAGGAAAAACCCCTGACGGGTATAAAGCTGAATTCCAACCCGATGGAGTAAGTGACCTCATTACAGTCAATAACAATTCCTTCTGACAAGTCAACTTCGAGATCGTCATCTGTAAAGTAACGGAAAGCAGTTGCAATCTTAGGTGGTTCAACTAAGTCAAACATGAATGACTCAGGTTTGATCAAAGTAGTGGATAATGTATCTTCTTCTTCTTCTTCTTCTTCTTCTTCTTCCTTTGCTTCTTTCAAAGGATATTCCAACTCTAATTCTTTTTGTGGTTCGCCCACAATTACAAAAGATTCAGAATCTGGCTCATCAAATGTTCTGGGTGATTGTGGATCAATTACTTCTTCAACTGGCTCCGATTCAATGTTTAATTCAGTTGATAATAGTGTTGATTGGGAGACTGGACGTTCCAGGAAATCAAGATTGTCAAGTGGTTGCAAAGATTTTGGGGGGTGATAATTTTCGACATTCAACTCTAATTCGGTAGGTTCAGTGTAACCAATTGAGACTATTTCAAGGTCTTCTAAAATATTTTCAGTGGATACTCTAAATCTTGGAAACTTAAGAAATTTGAAGTGGTTGCAAAAGGAATGCAACTTTGCTTTGAATTTTTCTTTCTTGCTGACTCCGTCGGTGCTCTTATTTTTAACCTTGAGCAAAGAGCAGATTCTCAAGTAATCCTTGGTAAAGTCGCGAGTAGGGAGGGGCATTGGCTGTTTGTTGATAATAGTTTGTAAATTAGTCTACTTCAATTGATAAAGTAGAAAGAACAAGGTGTTGATAATTAGAAAGAAATATATTTGTGGTTGCAAAATTATTTATAGTCCGACTTTGCAGCCAATACAACTGTACTGTGTGTTCACAAATACACAGAAACACAAACAGGAACATCCAAAAACAATTTCTACTTTATGGGGGGTATCCAAATACAGATATGTCCACAAATGGGAAGAGTCGCATGACCCATTTACTATTTTGCATAACTAATTTGTAAATCCGGAATGGGAAACACAATCTCATAGAATATACTGACCATCCAAGTGACATAAGAACTACAGTGTTTGCACATATCACCAATGCACATTGCCCCCCGTACATGTGACGTAATTTATGTGCCAGCAAAGCAATGTCATGTTTAGCGAATCTAGTTCAAGATTTCGGAGTTTTGAATGATATAGAAAACAAATGATAACAAGCAAAATTTCTTGGAAACTAGAATCAATTTATTTTCTGGCAACTTTGCTAACCGCATGGATCATTGACATCTTTACGTCAATATGATTTTGGTTTATATCTTCCTCTGCCTTTGGTTGGGATTGAACATAGAATCAATACAACTCCATAAGAGGAATAATTTTATTTACAATAGAGACAATTTCTCCATATTAAACCAAGCTACTAATAGAACCAAGTCTCCTTATGAAGACTTGCATCAAGCCATGTCTGGAGAGATTGTATCCTCTTTTTATACTTCTTGTGTAAGAAAAAAAATTCGTTGATAAAAGAATGAGTTTGGTTTGTATGCAGTAGCTCGGCATCTAAACTATCAGGTACTATACGCCGCGAAAATACCCCACCAAGACCATAATTACGGAAATTAGATGGATCCAGATCCTTTTGTCGACCAATCAAGACATTTCTTGATGTTTCAATTACCCTCGGTTGCTTTGACGTACTCGATCACGCTTCACTATCACAGTTGAGTAATTGCGTCATCAATCTATGCAATTTACCATGCCATCTTGAGCACGTGCACAGCCTCATTCTTGGCACTAATGTCTGAATTCTGCATGCAGGTCTCTTGGCTGCCAGATTTTTCTTTGCGCCGAGAGTTCTGGGAATGATTGCCATCGACGCCGAACACAGTTCGACCGAGTTGGGGATGTAGAAGAGGAGAAGAAAGTAATAGACTTGTCATTTGGTTTTTTGCTTTCTTGAATTTCTCTTGTAATTACCAGTTTTAACCACATTGACAGTAAAGTAGGCAGAACCAAAACTTTTATCAGGTACGGCTGGACCCTTTTTAGTCTCAAAAACCGTAAAACCTGCAGCCTTTTTTTAAAGTACACACTCCGGCCGATAAGCTAATTTTCTGTAAGCGGAATATTTTTTTTTTTGTTTATGCAATTTTCTTTCCATTTAACAGCCGCCAGCTATCATGACCACAGGGATATAAATATGGTGGCACATCCCCCTCCAATAATCTAATTAGAGAAACTAATGCAACAATCGTTGTTCTTTATTATAGAATATTATGCCTAAGACTGAACAATATAACGCTCATACCTCACCTAGCAGATCATCTACCTCATCGTCCGACTCCTATACTAAGGGCGAACCTAACTCAGAAGATTACTACTGCCTCACTGTTAAAGAGGTTGAGAAACATTTTGAGACCAACACCGAAAATGGTTTAAACCTGTCCCATATTCCCGACTTGCTTAGCAAGTACGGTCACAATAACCTTGGTGCTGATGACAAAATCAGTTACACCAGTATTGTAGCTCACCAGGTATTTAATGCCATGATTCTTGTATTACTCATATCCATGATTATTGCATTTGCCATTAAAGATTGGATTTCTGGTGGTGTCATTGCTGGAGTTGTCGGCATTAACATTACCGTCGGGTTTGTTCAAGAACTCAAAGCAGAAAAGACAATGGGCTCATTGAGATCTTTAAGTTCTCCAACCGCCAGAGTCACAAGAAATGGTGACGATCTTACAATTCCTGCCGAAGAAGTGGTTCCTGGTGACATTGTCCACTTTAAGGTCGGCGATACCTTGCCCGCTGATATTCGTCTCTTTAATGCCATGAACTTGGAAACAGACGAAGCTTTGTTGACTGGTGAATCATTACCTGTTGTGAAGAATCACGAAAAGGTTTATTCCAATACTATTCCTGTTGGTGACCGTTTGAACTTGGTTTACTCTTCCTCTATTATTTCCAAAGGAAGAGGATCTGGTATTGTTTACGCAACTGGCTTGAATACTGAAATTGGAAAAATTGCCTTGTCTTTGAAGGGAAAGAAAGGAATCATTAGAAAGGTTGACGAGAACACCACTCACACTCGTGCTTTCTTTGGCACTATCAAAGATATAATTGGTAACATATTGGGTATTACTGTTGGTACTCCCTTGCAAAGAAAGTTGTCTTGGTTAGCCATTTTCTTGTTCTTCATTGCTGTTATTTTTGCCATTGTCGTTATGGGCTCTCAAAAGATGAGAGTAAATAAGGAAGTGGCCATTTATGCCATTTGTGTGGCTCTTTCAATGATCCCTTCAGCGTTGATTGTTGTTTTAACAATTACCATGGCCGTCGGGGCACAAGTTATGGTTTCCAAAAACGTCATTGTCCGTAAATTAGACTCCTTGGAAGCTCTTGGAGGTATTAATGATATTTGTTCCGACAAGACTGGTACCTTGACTCAGGGAAAAATGATTGCCAAAAAAGTTTGGATCCCAACAATCGGTACTATTAATGTTGAGGTTTCGAACGAAGCATTTAATCCTAACCTCGGTACTGTCCATTATTCCAAGTTGAGTCCCAAAAAAATTGACGACACTGACGAAGAAATTGACTTTAATGACAAGCTTCCTGGTTCTCCAAGTGAGATTTCTAACTACAACAATTGGTTATTAACCGCTACTTTGGCAAATATTGCAACATTGCACCAGACTGAGGATGAAGAAACTAAGGAAATGGTTTGGAAGGGACATGGTGATGCCACTGAAATAGCCATTCAAGTTTTCACCTCTAGAATGAACTACGGCCGTGAATCACTCGAAGACCAATACAACCATATCGCCGAATTCCCATTTGATTCATCTATTAAGCGTATGTCTGCAGTTTACGAAACCAAATCAACTGGCGAAACCAAAGTCTACTCCAAGGGTGCAGTGGAAAGATTGCTCAATTGCTGTACTCATTGGTATGGAAACAAGTTTGATGAGGGTTACGAATCTGAATTTGATAACCAAGAACTTCTTCCATTGACTGAAACTGACCTTCAATTAATTGAAGAAAATATGAACTCCTTATCGGCCCAGGGATTGAGAGTTTTGGCATTTGCAACCAAAACAACCACTGAAAAGGAAACGGACTTGAATAACAGAGAAGATGTTGAATCTAACTTGATTTTCCAAGGTTTAATTGGTATTTACGATCCACCAAGAGCTGAAACTGCTCATTCTGTTAAGTTGTGCCACAAGGCTGGTATCAACGTCCGTATGTTGACTGGTGACCACCCTGGAACTGCTCGTGCCATTGCCCAAGAAGTTGGAATCTTGCCTCACAACTTGTACCACTACAGTGAAGAAGTAGTGAAGGTTATGGTAATGACTGCTTCTGAATTTGACAAATTGACCGATGAAGAAATTGACAACTTGCCTGTGTTGCCATTGGTTATTGCTCGTTGTGCTCCTCAAACCAAGGTTCGTATGATTGATGCGTTGCACCGTCGTAAAAAGTTTGTTGCTATGACTGGTGACGGTGTAAATGATTCCCCCTCGTTGAAGAAAGCAGATGTTGGTATTGCTATGGGTCTCAATGGTTCGGATGTGGCTAAAGATGCATCCGATATTGTTTTGACTGACGATAATTTTGCATCCATTTTGAACGCTATCGAAGAAGGCAGAAGAATGTCTTCTAACATTCAGAAGTTTGTGTTGCAATTGTTAGCTGAAAATGTGGCCCAAGCATTGTACTTGATGATTGGTTTAGCTTTTATTGACGAAAGTGGATACTCTGTTTTCCCGCTTTCTCCTGTTGAAGTTTTGTGGATTTTGGTGGTTACATCTTGTTTCCCAGCTATGGGATTGGGTCAAGAAAGAGCCAGTGATGATATCTTGGAAAACCCACCTAACAGTACGATTTTCACTTGGGAGGTCATTATCGATATGATGGCTTATGGTTTCTGGATGGCAGTTTGTTGTTTAATTACATTTGTTGTTATTGTTTACGGAAAAGGTAACGGTGACCTTGGTTTGGACTGCAACTCTACAAATGCTCCTGGTGAGCTTTGTGGTTTGGTTTTCCGGGGTAGATCTGCTTCCTTTGCAACCATGACTTGGTGTGCACTTATCTTGGCCTGGGAATGTATCCATCCAACCAACTCTTTGTTTTACATGAGACAAGACACCGACAATCCCTGGTGGAAGCAAACTGTCATCGATTTGTACCTGAACCAATTTTTGTTCTGGTCAATTATCGGTGGGTTCGTGTCGGTGTTCCCAGTCGTGTACATTCCTGTTATCAACAACAAGGTATTCTTACATAAGGGCATTGGCTGGGAATGGGGATGCGCCTTTGGATTTACGATTTTGTTCTTGCTTGGATGTGAAGCCTGGAAATGGGCCAAGCGTATCTATAAGCGCAAGATGGTTAAGAAATCGAAGCAAAATCCCGAGTACGAATTGCAAAGAAACGATCCATTCCAGAGATACGCATCTTTCTCTCGGTCCAATACGATGGAAAAGACCGACTTTATAGTGTAACAGTTTTTCGAAATTTTTTTCCCTCCTCTAGTTTCTAATAGAATATAAGTCTTAAAGTAAAAATCAAACAGAATATATTACAAATAAAAAAAAATAGATCTTCTATGTACATTGTACAGCTAATAATACTCAAAAGAAAAACCCCCTAAAACCAAGCTACTAAACTAGAAAAAAAAAAGATGACTAGAAGCACAGAAAAGAAATGAATGGACAATAATAAAAAAAACTAAATTGTCTTTCTACTCCAACAACTTAACGTAGTTGGAAGGACAGATCCCCACTTGCCCGTTTGATCTTCTGGCCTGCCACCATTTTCCGTCGATATCGTCAACCTCCATGATTTCGTCCTTAACGAATGAAATCTCATTAATATCATCGGGATTGGCATCGTACGAGTATAATGCCTTGGCCTTGTATCTAAAGGTAATGCATGTAGGAGCTAGAGCTGGCTGGTCGTTGTACACTGTCTGTCTATTTGTAGTTGTCAAATCGCGTTGCGGATTGTGGACGTCCGACGAAGAGAAGTTCTCCAAGCCGTTTAATTGTGAAGAAGACATATATGGCGTGGTTTTGTCATTAGCATTCGCGTTGAAGCCAGTGGTGAGCTGAGACTGTCTGAGGTTGTTATCCTGGAACTGAGGTTCTGGACGGATTGGTGGTGCAGTAGATGAGACATAGCGCTTGTAGTCATCGCCAGGGTCGTTAATGTCTTCTAATTTCTGGGAGTTGGAAGGAATGTTGCTGTTCAAATGGTCATGATTGTGTGTTTTCAACGAAAATGAGTCGATGAACTGATTTGTTGGTGATTCGGGATGTCCACCAAAGTAGAGGATCCAAATAAGGTTGAGGATCGATAATAAGATGCAACCAGCGGCAGCACATAAGTTGGCAGATTCACTGGAGTTGTAGATCAACGAATTTGTCGTGTTTGTGGTGTAAATGAATGCGATCAGAACCAAACCAACTAACGTGAATTTATACAACTCGATGTTGTTGTTAAGATAAAGCACAGTAATGGTGATGATGACAAGGATCTCGTAGACAATTCCCCACCAAGAGAAACGGGGGAACTTACTCTGGGGCAGCGCAGCGGCGCCGGCAAGGGCTACGATCCAGGAGATCACTCCGAATGAAACGGTAGTGATAGCGAAAGGATCACTCAGGAAATTCGAGAAGGCGAAGGGCATATTCAAACAAATACTCTATCTCCTCTCTCTGGGCAACCAAGGTGTTTGGTGGGAAAACAAATACAAAAAGAAAAAGAAGGTAGTAAACAGCACACCAGATTCCCCTGGCAAATGCGTCTCGCTAAAAAAATTTAATGGACTGCACACAAAACATTAAGGTTGTGTTTTTTTTTTATTTAATTTTTTTTATTTGTTTTTAGTGTTGCCGAGCGCGTTTGGCCGGATTCTAGATTTTAAGAAAAAAAACTATAACGAGATACGACGAATAAATTACTGGACATGATATACCTCTCTAAGGAAAGGTTATTAAGAGTGGTGTTTTCTCCGTAATACTTGGAGAAGAAAATTAATATACATATATATATATATGTATTAATATTTATTTATAAGAAAAACAGAATGTTCAGGATCGTTAACTTTTTTCTTGTTTTTTTTTCTTTAAATTCTTTACTTTCTTCCAAGACAAATAATCATCAGCAACATGTAGAGAAATCATTGCTAAACTTGTGCTTCTTCTTAAGGGTGCGAGATGCGCCGGAAGGGCGTCCTGGAGTATGGGCGGGTCCGTTTTTCCCAAAATTGATAAATCCGCGACTTAGATTGAAAGTGACACAAAACCCACATGATGGGTTAGGGCAGCCCCCTTCGTCTGGTTGTCACACGAGGCTGCGACATTTTGATTAAACGACACGAATCTATCCGACATGCAGTCCATTCCGGTTAGGCATGACCCCCGGAAATCAATGTCCGCCGTTTGAGGTTAATCGCTGGGGTATTTTTGTTAGCCGTGGGTCACAGAAGGCAGAAAACGGGTCGCGGTACTCCATTGGTATGGCTTCTACTGAGGCGGGCTTTGCGTTCGACCGATATCCAATTGTCCTACCTTTGCTTGAACATTATCCGTATCAATTCAAGGTATGTATTGCTAAGCTTAATAACCCACCATTTGAAATCTCCAACTCTGGAGATATATACATTTTTATTAACATTGTTCTCATCCTAAATTACCCAATAACTTTCTCGCATTAAGTAAGAAAGTACTGCTGCTTAATATTTTTTTTTTCTGGAACGGGATCTGAAGCTAAGGAAAAATTAGGAATGATTGCAAAAAGAGGAGCAATTTCGATCCGTATATAAATTGCTCTTATTTTCACCCAATTCCCTCCCTTCTCTTCATTATCATTCTAATAAACAACTTAAATAACGTATTTATGATGCAGTCAATCCAAAGACTACCAGTTATTCTTCCTTCTGTCGCTCACTTCTCTACAAGAGCTGCAGCTCCTTTCAAATTCTTTGACATCAAGACAAAACTTATCCCTAACAATGACATTGAAAAGCACAACGATACCAAGTTTATCACACATCCATTGTTTCCTCATCCCAAATTCTCTCAAGAAGAATGTATTGCCGTTAAGTTCGAACATCGTGAACCACGTACGTTTGGTGATAAAGTTGCTCACCACTGGATCCAATTTTTCAGGGGCTCGTTTGACTTTGTCACAGGCTACAAGAAACCAACCGACAAAATGGAAGATTTCAAGGGAACCCGTTATGAAATGACCGAAAACAAATGGTTAACTCGAGTCATTTTCTTGGAAAGTGTTGCAGGTGTTCCAGGGTCAGTTGCTGCTTTCATCAGACACTTGCACTCGCTCCGGTTGTTAAAGCGCGACAAGGCTTGGATTGAAACCTTGTTGGATGAAGCATACAATGAACGTATGCATCTCTTGACCTTTATCAAGCTCGGTAACCCTTCTTGGTTTACCAGATCCATCATTTACGTGGGGCAAGGTGTGTTTTGCAACTTGTTCTTCTTGTTTTATCTCGCAAACCCTAAATACTGTCACCGTTTTGTTGGGTACTTGGAAGAAGAAGCTGTTTCCACCTACACTCATTTGTTGCATGACTTGGACTCAGGAAAGTTGCCAGGTTTCCAGAATATCACTATTCCAACCATAGCTGTGCAATACTATCCTGAATTGACCGAGAAATCGACATTCAAAGATCTTATCTTGAGAATCAGAGCCGACGAAGCTAAACACAGAGAAGTCAACCATACTTTGGCAAACTTGGACCAAAACATTGACAGAAACCCATTTGCTTTGAAGATAAAAACCGACAAGCCACAACCAGAAAACGGTTTGACCGTCACCAGAGGAACCGGTTGGGAAAAGAAAGACTTAACAGTTTGAATGACTGTGATTATTTATTGAGATTGCAAAATTATTGCAAAATTGTTTTAAAGCCTGAATTTTTTTTAAAACAAATAAAATACAACCTGTAAATACTATATTAAAACAAACTCTTGTATATATGAATGGATTATCTAATCTTCGAAATATGATCATTTACTGATCCCTATGTATATATATATATATATAAATTTACTTACAAAAGAATTTAAGCAACGGAGCAAAGAAAAAAAAAAGTTACAATATGTTACAATTACATAAGCTATTACGTAAACATCCCAACCATCAATCCATCACACAAAAAGTTGCTTGAAATCTAGAATGTTCTACCATAGTTTGTAGTTTTGAATAAGTCCCTAGAACCAGTTTCAAAGAAGACAAGTATCATGGCATCCAACTATCAGCAACATGGCTCTCTTGCAGATCTTCATAGCAACAACCCGGTAAAGCAAGAACAGTTGGACGACAATGACATCCAAGTTATTAATCGTGAACAAGAACCCTTTGATAATGACTTCATCAACCAGATAAGCAACAATACTCACTCAAATGAGGTGGAACCAAGCAATTTTGATAGCCTCAGTGAGATAGGCTTTAATCCCAACCGTTACGATGCTACCTCTGACCCTTCAGGACTTACAACAATCCTTCTTAATGACTACAATAATTCCCCAACTGCAAACCCCAGCAACAATAACCAGATTGCCCTAACCAATTCATTGACTCCTAAATTCTTAACTGCACCGTTACCTCCACTTCCTCCTCTTTCTGAATCGGTTTTACCGCATGGAATCAACATCCAGCCCATTACCTTGACTGAAAAGCCAGTTCCTGCAGTAGCCAGTACTGTCGCCAAAAAGAAGAAAGAGAGTAGTGGTCCAAAGGCTAGACCAGCGTTTGTCATGAAGATATGGTCTATGGTAAACGATCCTACCAATAACGAATATATCCGTTGGAACGACGATGGTAAAACGTTCCAGGTTTTCCACACCGAAGAATTCATGAAACTTATTCTTCCTAAATACTTCAAACACAATAACTTTGCATCTTTTGTGAGACAATTAAATATGTATGGATTTCACAAGGTACAAGATATCACGAATGGTACTTTTAAGGATGAAAAGGCCAATGAGGAAATATGTCAGTTCGAAAATCCATATTTTATTCGAGACAGAGAGGACTTGTTAGACAAACTTGTACGGAACAAGACTGTAAACAGCAACTCAGCCCAAGATGAAGCAGAAACTTCAACCAACCAGAATAACTTCCAGCTACTCATGAACGAACTTGATCAAATTAAGCTCAACCAAATGGCTATTGGTGAAGATTTGAGAAGAATACGAAAGGATAACAAAACTTTATGGGAAGAAAACTACCTTACCAGAGAAAGACACCAGCAACAAGCGCAGACTTTAGACAAGATTCTTAAGTTCTTAGCAGCAGTATACGGTAATAATGCAGGTAAGATGTTGGACCAGGAACATGACTTGGGAATAAACAAAAATGTTCCAACTTCACCTAACCCATATTCTCAAACTGGCTTGGGCCCTTACCAGAAGCCTCGTTTAATGTTAACAAACCAGGCACATAAAAGATCACCTCAGCAACCTAACGTTCGTTCGAACCGTCATCGTGACAGTGCAACAACTGATTCCGACTCTATAGAAGAAATTATCAGGCTGTATGAAAACACTCCTGATGGCAGTCTTGCCGAACCAAGCAACAATGTGAGCAGAATTTACCAACAACTCATGAACCAAGACGCTCCAGTATCATCTCCAAGACACCTTTTCCCCGAATTAAACACTCAATCGCCATATATCGGTCCTGGAACGCCGGGACAATTTTTTCGTGTTGGTACTCCGATAGAGGGCTCAAATGAGTCTGATTTAATGGCTGGATTAGAACAGAATATACTTAGACAAGGTCAATCCATTCAACAAGCCCAGGACTGGATCCAGAAGTTAGCAGCACAACAGCAGCAACAACAGGCAACCATCAATGAAATCCATGAAGACTTGAAACCCAATTTGGATGAGTTTGATGTGAACGAATTTTTAAACAACTCGAATGCTGGCACTCCGTTGAACCCTAAGGATAATGATAGACCACCCAAAAGGCCACTGAGCGAGGTTGATGATTCCGAGCCTCCTAAAAAGAAACATAATTCCTAATGAACCAATACGACACAATGTATCAATAACCTTCACCACCAACCCAACGTACGTGTATCATAGTTTAACTATCATTCTCCACCAATGGAAATGGATGGTTCTGATTTTTTTTTCGATATCGTTCATAAGTATATATATATAGCATTTTAATAAAATTATGACGGTAAGCAAGAGAATGAAAAAAGTTTGAGAGCAAAGCTGGTTGTCCGAAATTGATCGGAGCTCGAACAGTTGTTACCATTTACTTTTCGGATTAGATTTTTCGTTCATTCGCCTGTAGATCACGGTTTTAGTGGGTAATATGATTGATAGGTAAAATAAGCTTACCGAGCACGAATCGGTAAATATTTTTTTTTTTTAAGCAAATAACGTAGTGTCATGAAGCCACCAATTTTAGTATCTGCAGAGGATTACCAATTGAAGTTTGGGGAATGCATTGTATTTTTCTGGCGTGATAAGGTCCAAGGGTAATTTACCCGGGTCTGCATTCAAAACAGGTTAATAGCGATGGAAGAGTCACCGAACACTCACAGATTTCATCCCAGCGGACTCTGTTTTTTTTTTTTTTTTTTTTTTTGAAGGTAATTCTAGAAATTCAATACTGGCTTATCAAGAAATTTGAAAAGTGAGATTATGAGTCTTCAAACCATGGGCATATAAGTAATAATTCTTATTGTGGAATAATATCTTCAATAGTTAGCAGTGGCGAATATATGCCACATAGAAATTCGATGCATTTTTGTACGCAGTTAACATCCTATAAAGCGAGAAATAGAGTAAAGTCTGCATAAATTTTAATTTTTGCATCAGTAAAGATGTTCCAATTATCTAATGATTTCCAAGTACCTGAGGAATAAGTAAGATAAGCAGTCCTGATTGATTCATTCCGAAAAAAATCCTGGAGCCGCATGATGCAAAAATGGCGAGGAATCCAGAAGTAATAAAGAGTGCCACATAAGCTCCCATTCTCTTGTAGAGTAATTTAAGAGAAAAAAAAATCAAGATGGCCAGTAAAGAAAGTCTGAGGGTTTTACACTATTTTAATGATTTCTACAATTGGTGCCCAAAAGCACATTACCAACAATATTCACATTTTATCAAAGCGATTGGGACTCGGTGGAACTGAAGCTATAGGTTTACAATATTGTGAATAAATCTGAATGAAAGACGAGGAAGAAGAACTTTTCTTCAAGAGAGATTGAGGAATCTCTCTAATGAATCTAGACAGAAACCATCGTTCTATTAGTTTGATACTAATGATGCTACAAATAGGAAAACAGTTTTTATCCAGATGTTTACCCAGAGGTAAGAAAGAATGAAAAAAAAGGACATCGAATCCGCTCCTACTCCTTTCCCCACCCCCTCCTCCTCAGGAAAGAAAAATACCAACAGGTAACGCAAGGTTTGTGAACATAAGCCCCTCTCTTTCTCTTGTGCATATAATAGGCTCATAAAAGGCTTACGGAACATAATCGTGCCGATTAGGAAATAAAAAAGCAAAATTTAGGTTACATTTCGACTACCTATGTTGCCACAATTATAGGATAAGGTTCTGGGATTTTGGCTGAAATTGGTGGTGACATTACTGTTTTCAATGAGCAATTTTACTCGGTCCCAGGCTCGAAACGGATAATACACCGCCAACATGAAACCCCAAAACCCCATCTTCCCCCTTTGGCCGACGTGAATTTCACACATGTGGATCCAAATTTGGATGAAAGGGTTAGGTTGACTTAAAAAAAATGTTGGAAACTAACCGTGGTACATTTCGAAGAATAAAAGTGGCAGAGTCTAAATCGAGATGGATCATCGATTTTCTGACAAGACTTTTATGTAGTGGGAGCACCACGAATTGGTCTAAAAAAGATCTAATCTGTCCAAATCAAATAATCATTATAGTTTCCAGGACAATTTGTCGTATAATTTACTGGGTGAAATTATTATTATTATTATTAATATTATTATTTTTATTTATTTTTGGTGTTGTCCAAAAATCCCAGTCAACTATTGCCGTCCAAGTATCTGGTCACTCTTTGTTACCCAGCAGTCTCCTAAACAAAATGAAATGTGTTAACAAATTTTGGCGCCGAGAAGGGCGGATGTGCGTCAAGACATTTTTGGCAGGTATGTCTCGGTTTTCTGCGACATTTCAACGTTTAGTTTTACATGCAACTTTGCATAGATACCCCCAGATCCAACGGGCTCTATTCCAGTACACATGTCGTCCAGCGTTTTAGACTTTGGTTTCTCCACAAAGCTGAAACGTGAATACAGCAAAGGAGGCTGTCGTGAATGCAAACGACGTAAAATCAAATGCGATGAAGGAAAACCTCAGTGTTGGCAATGCGTACGGTTACGGAAAGAATGCACGTATCCACTGAAAGGTGAGAAAGTTCCTCGAGTATCTCGCAGACTCTTGAACTCAGAACCGATTTTGTTGCTGGACAACACCCGCAAGCCACGTCAACAGTCATTTGCCGAAAATCGTGAAGATGAAATTCCTAAACGAACCAGAATCGAAAACCACCATAACCAGTTTCCACCCCAAGGAATACCATACACAAATCAACCGGGTAATATTCCTTTCACACCCCAACCTTTGTTTTTACAGCATGCTTTGCCTCCAATGCAGGTGGCTAATGGTGATAAGTTGCCCAATAGCAAAGTCACAAAATATCCTCCGTCATCAATCGGAAGCCTCTTGAATGATTCCAACACCATCAAGTACCCTCATAACAAGTACATGGAACTTCATAAACACGGAGTGCCTTATGCGAGTCCGCCTCAACCACATCCACATCCCCATCCCCATCCTCAATCACAGCCTCAACCACAACCACAACCTCAACACCATCACCAGGTACAACCCCTTCAAAAATTGGAACTCCAGTACTTTGATCGTGATGATTTGAACGTTTTGGCTTCAGATCTCAATAATCTTGTGCAAAGCATTGTTTTTGACTCAAACTACAACGAGAAATTGACTCTGGAGTATGATTTTGAAGGAAGTGAAAACATCTTAATCTCACCCGCATCTTCCCTTCATGATCGTCCTATCGAACGGATAATACCAAGGAATGTTCCGTTTGACTACATTAAAGTGAAGAAAACTCATGAAAAGCTTTACTTGGAAGAGTTCTACAACAACTTCTCTGGGATTATTCTTCCGTTTGGATCGTTTGACTACGAAACAAACTCTTATTTCAATCCTGCCAGAGACATAATTCTAAAATGCGCTTCTAGTGAGTCATTTCTTCTTGCTGCGGTTTTAGCTCACGGAGCAAAGACTTCTTTCCAACGGAATAAACTCCCAGAAGATGAAGAAGCATACTGTACCTATCTTTCAAAATGCTTGAAGTTACTTGGACCAGCTTTAAATTCGAGTGAAGATTCCAAGGTGAATCAGAATAGTCTCAACTCCAATATCGAAGCCGTACTTCTCACTGTTTTATTATTGACATCAGCCAATGCCGCCAATATCAAACAAGACTGGAGACCACATCTTCGTGGTGCCAAAGACTTGTTGTTGAAGACTAGCTCAAAAAATATCAAAAGCTCAGCCGTACTCATATTTTGCAAATGCTGGTTTGTTGGATTTGAAATTCTCGCGGGAATTAGTTCCAAACAAGGTGGAACTTTAAAGACAGACGAAGAGATTGACTTGTTGATAACTGCGGGAGACGAGTACGAGATTTCTGTTCTCAAGCAATTAGGAATCATCATTGAAAACGATTTTAATATATTGGGAGGATATCACAACGACTGTATCTGCCACCTTCGAGACTTAATCAAGATTTTGAATCATCTAAGGAGCAACGAAAACTACGTTCCAGAAAACCCAATGGAATATATGAGATTGTTTTCCGAATTTTATCGACAGACAGAAATAGAGTTTGTTAACAAAAAATGTATTTTAACGTCGCAGGATTTTAAGGACGGAGTGATACCTCAAGGGTTATTGTTGGATGACTTAGTAATTAACAAAAAACAGGTTATTATCAGTTGGATGGACACTTCACACCAAGGTTATGTGATGGCTTCTTTGATTACAATTCTAACTAGATGTTTCAAGGAATCTTATGATGCACCTCAGGTGCAGTTGCTCTCTCATAAACTTACCTCGCTAATGTCATACTTGAGCAACATCTCATCTCCGCCACCAATGTTGTTTCATTGCTCCATAATGATGATGCAGTGGCCCATGCTAATGGCTGGGGTTAATACTATCGACGAAGACGATCAGTTCATCTTAATGAAATTCTTCCGCATTTCGGCGCAAGTGGGTTCTGGTAGCGCTGCTTTTGCACTTAGAAAAGTCAGCAATATATGGAAAGCCCGCAAACAAGGCTTGAAGGTTGACACCGATGATGATGATGATAATGACGTTCTTTCGTATTGATATATAATTATTTATATTGTATTATAAAAAACTAAGATTCTACTTCTAGCAAACTGTACCAATTCATCTGGCCACTAGCAAGCATCAAGCGCGCCTCATAGAAGTCCAACTCGTCTTCTGTTGTAGCATCACTTTCGTCAGAGTCTGAACTAGCATCAAGCTTGTTTTCCAATTCAGAGGTAAGTGGTTCAATCGAATCATGGGAGCAATCCTTGCAACAAGAGTTCCAATCATATTTACCACTGGACTTTTGTTCCTGAATAATCCAGCCTATTCTCTCGGCACCGAGACGAGCCCCATCTAAGTTTGCAGAAGAAGGTCCCATTCGTAAGGAAGCATTCTTACCTACCATAAAGAGTGGTAGCTCTTCATTCCATTGCAAATCATCAGTAAGCGAGGGAAATCCACGAACAATAGGAATATCGTATTCCTTGATTATTGGTTGCAAAAATTCCAAGGAATTGAGATTGGGTGCAATCCCAGTAGCAAAATAGATATAATCAGCAGAGATCTCTTCATATTTACAAGCCTCACTAACTTGCTTGTTTTTATGATTATCCATTGTCTTTAGTTTTAAGTTCCATGTCGATGTTTCTTCATCCCATTCTTGCTCATCGATTGTAGTAAATGTCATCAATTTGAGCTTATCATTCTTAACGTGCGTCATTATTTTCTTATAGTATTCGGGATTGACAGATCCACCTTGTCTTGCCTCCTGAATCATTTGGAACCTCTCTTCATCCGTATCTTTGATATAGAAGGCGGATTTCTTGACATTTTTGTATTTTGTAACCCAATCCAAATGAAAGTCAAAGTGCTTAATCTTAATTGGACCTCTGAATAAGAGATAAATATTTTCAATTCCCAGATTAACTGCAACATGAGCTAACTGAGCAGAAGTCAATCCTCCACCGACAATAACAATCGAACGTCCTTTTGGTGGACGAGGTTTGCTCATCAACTCTTTTCCAAGAAAATTCACCTTCCCAGAGAATAAATGAGTAGTGTGACAACTTCCTTCAGGGAAATGAGCGTCTTCAAAAGGTTTGATGGGATAATTTATCTCACCTCTATGGCCACTGGCCACAACACAGACTTTGGAGGCGTAGGTTTTTCCAGATTCAGTTTTTATTATGAATCCCTTACCACCAACATCCAGATTTATCAACTGGATATTTTTGTATTCGATACTAACAACCTCATCTTTCCGAACATTGTTATGCAAGGAATACCGGTCAATGATATCTTTGCAGAAATCCCAAAATAATGGTGTCGAAGGACGATAGTAATCCTTCCAATCCCTCATATTTATATCAATGATACCGGGCTTATCATGAACCTGTCCACACGAAGGAATTGGACACTTTTTCTCGTTTTTCTTTGCCAACTTCTTTAATTGATGTTTAGAACATTCTTTACCAACGACATTCTTAATTTGCATTAAATCTGCTTTAGTTTCCCGTTTACTCTGATGAGCATAACTAACCAAACCGTCAACATTAACAGGATCCGGATGAAAAAACATTGGTGAACGGAGGTAAAGAATTTGACAAGCCGCAAACTGATTGTTCCACTGTCCCATAAAATTATCTGCGACAGCATCAAGAACCAATATTTCCAGTGGATTATACCGTTTCTGGGGCTTATAGAATTTGTTCTTAGGAACCGGTTTGTACGTTGTATTTGAAGAAACGTTGTGATTGATTAAATTGACTCGATGTTGACGGTGTCTGAGCCAGTGGAAACGTTGATGTTCATCTTCAGTGTAAATAGAACCTGGACAATCCTCGCAAAGGCGTGCTGTAACTGCGAGACCGCAGGTTCCACCACCTACAACAATTACTTCAAATAAGTCTTCTTGAGCAACCCAAACAATGTCTTCCATAGCTCGTGATGGTTATATCTTCTTTTTCCAGCTTTTTATATTGCTGCAAATTCCTAACTTATTTTTTTCGCAACCACTATAGTTCGGATAACTACTATAGTTTTTCTACATTCTTCGTCGAACATTCTGATTCCCCACTATTGTTCTACAAACCACAAGGATACACCGATAGGTATCGATATCCACAACAAAAAAAGTGTTTGTTTGCTCACATTTGCTGATAAGTCGGGGTATTCAATAGTGGTTATTGAAAATTATTACTTTCAAAATCTTGATTTCAAATTACTAATTAAATCTCTTGTTTGTAAGATTTCTATAGAATGCTTGAAGTATTAGTTGTTAACACAGTTGCAAGAGAATAATATACTCTTAAAAGTTGATGCAATATTTGATTTCTATGTTGATCTTAACTTATAAGGTACAAACATGGGCAGTTTTTTGTATTTAAAACTCCGACATTCGTATACGGTAATTATATCACCTTTCGGGGGCATTGCAAGTCACCACGAAATAATTGAGTAAAACCTTTAGCAAAGTGCAATCGAGATTTATGTATTACATTATGTGGATACATCCTCAATTGGAGATGAATCAACGAGATAGCGCTCAAACATCGAAAGTACAGCGTTTATTCTCTACAAGTGCATACCTCAGAATTTCATTAAAGACAAGCACTGTAACCACGAGCTCATATGTACGAATTTAGTCTCGTGATTATTTAAAAATCAATTATTCCAGCAAAAATCCTTCAACAAGTGCCAAAAGACCAACAGCCCCTGGGTCAGGAATACCGCCTTCTTCTTTAGCAAACTCATCATCATTGACATAGCTAGCTCTTCCAAATTGGGCTTGCAAGTCCTTGGTCGATTCACAACCCTTTTTGGCAGCAGCAATGGCATCCTTGAGACTGCCACTCTCATGAAGAGTGTCAACAAATGGCTGAAGAGTGTCAACCAATGTTCTGCCACCAACCCGGGCCTTGGTGTACTTGAACAATCCGTCGTGCAACGCCTTATACAATGCTTCAGCAACAGACTTGAGCGAAACATCATTGCTCTTTTGTAGTTGTTGAACCAACGCAGTCAAGTAGATCGAGTAAATACCACCGGAGGTACCTCCCATATTATCTTCCACAATTTCAGTAATCTCTGAAACGATTGCTGCTGGATCGTCCAAGTTCGAAAATTTCTTATTCTTGAATGCATCAAGAATACCGTTCGCGCCTTGTACAAGAGTTTCACCACAGTCTCCATCACCAGCCAAAGTATCGTAATGAGTGATCTTGGGTTCCTGTTCAATTAAGTTCTTTAAAGCACGAGTTAATTTTGTTTCAAAACCAGCCCCGTCAAATCTCAAAGATGACGATACAGGAGTTTGATGGTCCATAGGGGAGTCAACATACTCAGTTTGTGCCTCCCAGTCTCCTGCCGCAAATGATTTTGGCTTCCAGCCTGGTGCATTGGTTTCTGCATCCACGAAACTTACAACATCCTTGGCGGAGAATTTGAGGTCGGCTTTCGAGAGGTTGGACAAGTTCAATAAAGTAACCGAGAATCCTGGAGCATTAAGAGAAGTCACAAAGTCGCTGACCAAGACACGAGTAGGCTTCTTGGCAAATGGCAAGTTGTCAATGACGTGTTGGGCAATGGCGTATAATTCAAGTGAAGATGTTCCTCCGATATTGTTGATAAGGAGAATGTATTCGTCGTTTTGCAAGTCAAATTCAACGTAATGACGGTCCTTATCGTCAGGAGAAACCAACAATTGAATCAACTCCTTCACCAAGTCATCGATATTGGGGATGGGAATCTTGTTACCAGGTTCGTTGTGAATACCCAATCCGATTTCTGCTTCGTTTTCCCCGGTGAATTCAACCTCTTCGGTCTTACCTGGAACAGAAGTACGGTCCAAGGAAGCTCCAATTGTGGCCAAGTTAGCCACGATGGCCCTACCTAAAGCTGCGACTGATTCCAAGTCATTAACATCAGAATTGACGGCTGCACCAAGAATCTTGTGAACAAGAGCAGTACCAGCCAATCCTCTTCTTCCCACCATCTTGTTCTGTTGTCTTCCAACCGCAACATCATCGGTTACCGGCAAGACTTCGACGTTGTATCCTTCGTTCTTAGCCCTTTCAGCCACCAAACCAAAGTGTAAGATATCTCCAGTGTAGTTTTTGACCACAATGATTGTACCCTTTTCCTTGTCGGCCTTTGTTTTAACTGCGGCCATGATCTGTTTGGTTGATGGAGATGCAAAAAGGGCTCCACTAACAGCAGCATCCAAGAGATTTGTACCGACAAAACCTCCATGTAATGGTTCATGACCGGCACCACCACCACTAATCAATGTGACTTTGTTTTTGGTGTTTGACGAAGGATTAAATACCACTTTCTCAGAAGGGATCAACCGGACAGAGGGATTGGAGCTGACCAATCCCTTCAATTGAGTCAAGACAATGTCCTCACCCTTGTTGTATTTCCAATGTTTACTTAATGTCATGCTATGTGCTTTAGTAGACGAAGAAATGTGGCGATTTCTGTCAATTTATATCGTTAGGTACTTAGGCTAAAGACAGACCACTTAAGCCCTCCACTCAGTCCCTCCACTAATGCAGCAAAAATCGGAGTGTCTGCAGGAAGGACGTCATCTTCTTTAAATGCAGGCAGCTTGAAGAGACTATTAATTTTGATGGGCGCACGTACCGTGAAAGACGATTCTTGTCCGCGCGCCCCTCCTTTTCCCAGAATTTTAGAGTTAGCTGGGGAATATTCCCCGTTTCATATACACTCCTTTTTAATATTACGTTTCTGTTTGGATCCGACCAAGTTGCCTGTTTGAGGGAGCGGCTGTGGCCTAATCAGGAAACCCGCGGAATTTTTGATTGTTGCATGCGACATTCTGGGTTTATATAATCTGGACAGGAATCAACCCCAGATCTAACACCTTCGCCGCATGGCAACCAGTCTCTTTAGTACATATATCATCTTGCAAATAATGTACTGGAATGTCTGTCAAACGAAACGACAAGCGTAAACGTGACTACAGCCGAGGAGGATGTCGTGAGTGCAAGAGGCGCAAGATCAAATGCGACGAACTCAAACCAACATGTCTGCAATGTGCCAGGCTCCGCAAGGATTGTACGTATCCTGAAGCCGGAGAAAAGGTCTTGAGAGTTTCAAAACGGTATTTGCAAGATAATCCGACGCCCACGCCGCCATCAAAGAAAACTTCTCCGTCAAAACGACCATTGACAATCCAATTGTACCTGGGACCTGAGGATTTCGTCACCAAACGTGGCCGTCGCAAGAGTGAAACTCCAAGTATCAAAGATGAACCAATGGAAACTGCTGTGCTGCTTCAATCGACGATAATTGACCCCACTCCGCCTACAATCGCCCCCACAGAACCATTCACGCCACTGCCATCAATGGTATTTGATGCAGCAGGATATAATGACAAAGATCTTCATGTAATTGCTACAGATCTCAACAGTATTGTTAACGATATCATTTTTCAGTCGAATTTCCCTGAAATCGACTCTCCAAACCCCGTTCCTTACACCGTTCCAGTTGTTAGATCAACCACCGAAATCAGTGACGAAATTCCACGTAACGTTTCCATTAATAGTATTGTGGTGAACGAGGCTCACGAGAAATTGTACCTTGAAGACTTCTTCCACGGTTTTGCCATGCAAATCTTACCGTTTGGCAGCTACGATAACACTCTCAAGACTTACACGAACCCATTACGTGATGTTTTGTTGAAATATGCGTCATATGAACCATTTTTGCTTGCAGCAATCTTGGCTCAGGGTGCACGGACATCGTATAACAAAAATAAGCTCCCAAGGGATCAGGAAGCATACTGCTCATACCTTTCGACTTGCTTGCTGCTTCTTGGCCCAGCACTCAGTAACAATCGTGATAAAAAGGTAAAGGATGATCTTATTTCAAACATCGAGTGCATTTTGCTTACGGTTCTCCTTCTCACATCGGCCAATGCCACCACCACAAAGCAGAGCTGGCGGCCACACCTCAAGGGAGCGAAAGATATCATTGTCAAGGCCACCAACGGCAAAATTCGGCTGTCTAAAACGCTTATTATTTGTAAGATTTGGTTTATTGACTTTGAAGTATTGGCTGGAACCAGTTCGTACTTTGGAGGAACTCTCAAGACCGACGAAGAGATTGATTCGGTGATGCAATTCAGCAACGAGTACGAACTTGCAGTTCTTCGAGAGTTTGGGATTCTTCGGGAAGATAATTTTGTGATAATTTGCGGGTATAACTTGAATACTCTCTTTCTCTTTCGGGACTTGATTAAGATTATCAACCGTAAACGACGAGAAGGAGAATTTTTTCAAGCTTCAGAGTGTTTTGAGTATCTCCGGCTACTTTCAGGCTTTACACAAGAGTATTTGGTGGAGTTTGTGGATCGTCGATGCGTGTTTTCGTCAGAATTTGTACTCCAAGAAATGGCATTACCAGATCTTATGGATATTGTCACCACAACCCACGAAAAGATGGTGGTGAGCTGGATGGACTTGTCCCAGCAGGCATATACGCTTGCAGCCATCATATATATCTACACATCGATTCTTGATCTTCCATACGGCCATGCCAATGTCCAGGCACTTAACAATAAGCTCATTAGTCTCATTTCATTTCTTGTGGACTGCCACGGTATTCCCAAGCAACATATTGTATACTCGATCCTGATGATCCAATGGCCAATGCTGGTGGCTGCATTGTATTGTACCAAAGAGGAACACAAGTATTTGTTGATGAAATTCTTTCGGATATCAGTGGAATTGGGTTCAGGAAGTGCAGAACTCGCCCTAAAACGCATTGTAAAGTACTGGGAATGTCGTGACAATGGTCTTGCGACCACCGATGATGAAGTACAAGATATCGTAGCGTATTAAAAATTCGCAGCCATATAAGCAAAAAAATATATATGTAAGATAAACAAAAAAAAAAAAAAAAAACTAAACTAAAATCTATCCATTGATAATGTCTGTTACGGAGGCTCGTAAGCGGAAAACTTACAGCAAAGGCGGTTGTCGTGAGTGTAAGCGACGGAAAATCAAATGTGATGAGTCCAAACCGTCTTGCGGACAATGTTTACGGCTTCAAAAGAGCTGTTCTTATCCCGCAATTGGTGAGAAGATTCTCCGGGTCTCAAAGAAAGACTTACAAAACAAAGAAGACACACTGTTATCGATCCATGTATACCTGGGACCTACTGCAAAGCGTAAGAAGTTTCAAAAACAAGAACCAAATCCAGTACCCAATCCAGAACCCAAACCCAAACCCAAACCCAAACCCAAATCAGAACCGATCCCAACGGAAAGATTACCTTACTCGGTAGCCAATCTCTTGACCAGTGACAACACAGAGTACTTGGATAAGTTAAGGGACTCCAAAGTATCTCCTCTATATTCGAGCTCCACATCTCCAGCATCGTCATTTAACGAAATTAATGATTTGAATCTCTTGGGAAACGATCTAAACAACATTCTTATGGATATCATGACCCAATCAAACTTTGACGTCACTGACCACAATAACAAATATCACCACAGCTTTATTGATACATTTGTCATGCAATCCCACGACCACGGAATCACCAAAACGGGAATTGCCATTAACGTGCCTTGGGAATCCATACAAGTCACTTCAGACGATGAAAAACTGTACCTCAAAGCATTCTATAATGATTTTGCCACCATGGTAGAACCATTACCAGCATATCATCCAGAAATAGATCAGTATTCATACTCTCTACGCGATTCAATTCTTGGTCACGCCAACCATTCGCCTCTTTTAATGGCAATTGTACTCGCTCAGGGAGCGAAGATGCTTTATGACGAAAAGGGAGCAAACAAAGACAAAGACTGGTACCATTACTACCTCTCAACCTGCCTCCAGCTCCTTTCAACGGACCTTGCTAAGACACAAGCCGACATGAACAAGGAAGAATTGACTACCAATATAGAAGCAATTCTTCTCACGGTTCTTCTCTTAACCACATCCAATGCTGCTAGCAAGACCCAAAACTGGCGTCCTCATCTCAAAGGAGCTAAAGACTTGATTATAAAACTCTCTAACTCTCTGAGACCAATGACCAAGACATTTGTACTTTGCAAAACATGGTTCTTGTGCGTCGAAATCCTCGCTGGCGTGAGTTCGAGACTTGGAGGGACCCTTAATGATCACAATTTGGACAATCTTATCAACCTCAATAATAACTACGAGCTCTTGGTACTAAAGGAACACGGAGTCATTGGAGATGACGGGTTCCTGAGTTTGTTTGGATACCATATTGAAGTATTGGAATTGTTTCGTGATTTGATCAAAGTTCTTCGCAAGCTGAGACAGAAAGATTTTGTACCTAATGATACTCTGGAATATCTCCGCCTTTTACTGAGACTTTATCTTCAATTGGGGAAGCAGTTTTACGATTCTGATGTAAGTAAGGCTGGGAAGACTCCTAATACGGTGTACGTCCAGATGTTAAGTGTTGGAAACGAAATCCAAACTGTGTACTGGAAACAAGTATCACACGAGACATATGTTTACGCGGCTATTATAACAATCTTGACGAAACTATTCAGCATACCTTACGATTCCCCACAAATACAACAACTAAGCAGCGATCTTCTTGCTCGGGTATCGTTTGTTCAAACATACTCGCCAACTAAACACTTGAAAAATGCATTCTTAATGATTCAGTGGCCTATACTAGTGGCAGGATTGAATGCTATACGAGATGAAGATAAAAAAGCAATAAGCAAACTCTTGCAAGTATCGGCAGAGTTGGGAACAGGAAGCGCCGTTGTGATATTTGAAAAGTTGAAGAGCTTATGGAGTAAAAGAGAGAGAGGCGAACCGGCCGACAGTGACGAGGAAATAGACGTGGTTTCATACTGAATTAATTCCATGTGTATATTAACGATAGACAATGAAAGCATAACATCAAAAGTCTTTGTTCTAATTTAAGTTCTTTTGATGTTGCATAACTAATGAATAAAATTGTAAATGGAACAACAATAGTTATTCCACCGAAGCAAATTAACGAATCTAGAAATACGAAGAGTCATTTCATTTTTGTTTTCAAATGCTAATTCCAGGTAACAGTGAAGTGTTTGTTCCAGTTTAAGGAAGTTGAGTTCTTGTCCAAACCAGTAACCAAAATGGTCGAGTTTGTGTAGTCAAATTTCACTTCTGAACCTTGAATAGAAACCTGGTTTGGCTTAGAGTCAACACCCAAAATTGTGATGTTGGCCAATGGCTGCGAAACGGTATAATCACCTTCAGGAACTGACACCAATCTCTTATTAGAAGCAGAGAATGCCACATACAAGGATGAAGTGACATTGTAAGATTCACCATCATCCAAGTAAAGACTTCCCTTTGCCTTACCTTGGTTGTTCAAAGCAACAAGTAAGCCAAAAGAATTGTTTCTTGATTCAGCAATAGTGTAGCCTGGTTCTTGTAAAGGCAAGATGCTACCTCCTCTAATATGGAGAGGAATGTGACCCAATGGTGCATCCAAGGTAACGTTCTTTCCAGCAGTTGAGTTCTGTTTCTTGTGGGTGTACCAGTCATAGTAAACTTCAGTTTCATTAGCAGCAGCTGGGAAAGTACCGTTGACGGTGTCAACACCTGGCTCCAAAACAGGAGTAACTAACAAGGAATCTCCGACTAACAATTGAGTGTCTATACCACTATAGTTTTGGTATGGGAATTCCCATGACAAAGCTCTCAAGATAGGAATACCAGTAGTGTGAGCTTGATGTAATAAGGTATAATAATATGGTAACAATAAGTATCTGACGTGCATCGACGTTCTGGTAGCTTCAGCCACCGATTCCCAAACATATGGTTCTTGAGAAATAGCACCAAGGACATTATGGTTTCTGTAGAATGGGAAGAATGAACCCAATTGCATCCATCTAGAACACAACTCAGCATCAGTGTTTCCGTTAAATCCACAAACGTCGACACCAAAGAATGGAATACCAGAAAGACCCATACTAAAAGCTTGTGGAATAGAGAAGTACATCATGTCGTAGTTTGCATTGTTGTCACCTCCCCAATGTCCAACATAATGACCAGCGCCAGCAAAAGTAGAACGGCCGATGATAAATGGTCTCTTATCAGGTGCGATATCAAGGAGAGCCTTATGAATGGCCATTTCTTGAGTAAAACCATAAAGGTTGTGAATGTCATACTCAAGACTACCATCAGCGTGTGTTGCATTTGGAGAGACAGCATGTGTAGCGAGATCCCCGTCACCTTGAACATGATTAATAGCATATGGTGGATAATTAATATTACCCTTTCCAGGCATCAAAGTATTTTGAGCATTAATTGAGCTTGAAGAAGTGGAGGCTGCAGTGGATGTAGTGGAAGCAGTCTTGGCAATTGAAGCTGAAATAGAAGAATATTCCGTTGCGTTAGTTACGTTGAAACCAATTGGGTAACCATAAACTTCGCCACCAACTGAGAATGGAGGATGAGCTGGATTTTCACCGAGACGACCCGTTCCACAGGAACCGACACAGAAGGACGATACCTCGTTCATGTCAGCCCAAATACCATCGTACGAAATGTTACCAAACCATTTCTTGAACTGTTCAGTAAACCATTTTTGGGTATTATTAGCAAGGAAGTCGGGGAATGCAGTATAACCTGGCCAAACAGCACCAATATACAATGAACCATCGGGATTCTTCAAGAAAACATCCGATTCATTTCCAGATACAAAAGGTTCGTATTTTTCGTTTTGATTATTTGGGTCTGGAACATAAATAGCGGCATCAAAAATGGGGACGTAGTGCTGATTATTCTTGTGGAGAGTTTCAACAAACTTCTGATATTTATCTAATGGATACCTATCCTCGTCCCAGGTGAAATCCTTGTACGCATCCATGTAATCAATATCAGACCAAATTGTTTCCATTGGAATGTTGAAGTTCTTCATGTTGGCTACAACGTCTTCTAAGTCTTCAATGGTGCGATAACCCCACCTACATTGATGGTACCCCAAACTCCAATATGGTTGCAACGCTGGCAAGCCAATCTGTGATACGTATTGTCCAATAACGTCCTTTGGATCAGGGCCACTGAAGAAGTACAAGTCAATGACACCCGAAAGCGCACGCCAAGTCAAATCTTGCTCGCCTATTAACACTTCTTGAATTGCAGATGTTCTCCAGAAAACACCATGTGTAGTTTTCTTTCTTTCATCATAATAGATAGGATGAACACCATAAATATTACCATCGATTGGATCACCAACATCGTTGGCGAATAAAGTTTTGACATCACCAGGTCTGTTCAAAGAACCGTGGATTGATTCACCTAAACCAGTAATCTTGTGACCACTAGGTAAGGAAGTGTTGAATTGGATAAATTGATTTGAGAAAACCAACGGATTTCCTGCCGTGGAGAAAAGGGTTTCGCCGGTAGAAGCTCGAATAATTTCGAAAGCAAAATCTGTGGAGTTGTAGTCGAAAATCAAATCAGACTTTTCGAAATGATGAGATCCATGCTCAGTCTTTGGCTTTGGAACAAGATTTTCTGGTAAAATATAGACGTCAGTCAAATTTGTAGGGGCAATGTGGACATTAAGTCTTTTGTCTGACTGATAAGTGACAGTCAAGTTCAAAAGATCAAAATCATAACCGTAAATATTTGTAGCTTCTTTAAGTTTCAACAACCCTGTCAATCCATTACTGTTCTTGGTAACATTCAGCAAAGAATAACCTTTAGCTACAGCATTAGCATCAATTGCTGAATCGTTTTTGATATTAGGGATTTGTTTTACCCCAAGAGTTAACTCAATTGGAACCGTGGGGATTGTCGCAGAATTCGCAGCCAGACTGGAACTCACCATATTGGAGCTTGCCAGACCCGAAGGAATTGTCGCGGCAAGTGCAGGAAGCACGAAACCGAGCCCAGATACTAAACCAGCTAGTTGCATATTGTGTGAAGGAGAATTGAAGTGGAAGATGCGGAATCTTCTAATGGTTATATATCAATAATTTTGGTAGAGGTCGCAACCGAAGTATCCCCACATCGGAGCAATGACGGAATATTATTATGCTAGTTCGAGGTTACACAATAGTTCTAGACAGGTCACGGTACAATTAAGATCCGAATAATCTGCATATGTAGGTTCCATACTGAAACATAAGGTACAATGTCACCCTCATTCAGAGTCAAACACTAAGCAAAAGATAGGGGTATCTTAAATGGTAGGTTTAACCTGGGTGCATACCAAGCAGCTTGTAATTGAGTAAAATAATACATTGTTCGCTGAGAAATTCAAATTTGAGCACACCATTATTTATTCGTCATTGTTTAGGAATAATTCTCGGAAAATTCTCCACAAATGATGGCACCTTGAGTTGAAAAATATTTTCAGGGACGCCCACAATCCGATTGGATATAAGTGCTACACTTCAAAGGTGGACATGAGCCACCGGAATATTATCCTCTCGTATATCGAAAAAACTGCGATGTCTAAAATAGATTTTGTTGTGGTAAAGGTTTAAAACTAGAATACAACTCAAAAGTGAGACATAGACAGCAGTAATCAATGAATATGTTGATTCTCAAATTTACGTCATGAAAAAGCGGGAATTTACTATGTTTTGTAGTGAGAGTTTAGTACACCATGAGTTCATCCGCGGAATTTTTTTTTTTTTTTTGATTTCATTGAATATTATTTTTAAACCTCAGAAATGGCCAGTTAATGTTTGTATATTTGCTTCAGGAGTAGAATTAATATTGTTGAGTAGGTACAATTACTCACTACATACATATCATGCAAGGTTTAAAACCGCAGTAGCCGGGATGAAAGTTAACCTAGCTACTTGAATGTGAAAGAGAATTGCTTTCTTACAAACGTGAAAATTAGGTTGTGCCTACCCCGCAGATTATTGTGATGGAAAAACTCAAAATTGGAGAACAAGTCAATTGTAGAGGATTTAACCTCCACGGGTTTCCGAATGGTGTGTGTATTACAAACCACCTTAATAATATGTACGATTTGAATAAAACAGAAGACTGCAATGTCCATTAAGCAACGACACCGAAATAAATACTTTAGCGTAGATAGAAAACATCAAAGTATTGTGATCATTTGGTTAGAAATATTGTTAATTCCAAGTAACCAAGAATTGCATTTTCCAAGTTAAAAGGGCAGAATTCTCATCCAAATCTTTCACATTTATAGTGGAGTTTGTGTATTTGAAATTGACATCTGGACAAGTACTCTACTTGGTTTGGAACCCACTCCTAAGATCGTGATTTTGGCCTATGACTGCGAAACGGAGTATTCGCCGACCGATACTGAGACCAACCTATTATTGGAAGCATTGAGAGTAATATATAACAAGGAAGTGAAATAAGATTCACCATCGTCCAAGTAAAGGTTTCTCTTTGCATTGCCCTTATTGTCCAACACGACAATCAAGCCAAAGGGTTTATTTCTTGATTTAGCGGTTGTGTAACCAGGTTCTTGTACGGGCAAATTATTACGTCCTCTGATATGGAGAGGAATGTGGACCAATGGTGCTTCTAAAGTGATGTTTTGTCTGCTGTGAGTGTACCAATCATAGTATACTTCTGGGGTATTCTTACTTTCCGGGAAGATCGCGTTAACAGTATTGGGTTCCAATACTGGAGCCACCAACAAACCGTCTCCAATAAAGAACTAATATTGATAAGAAAATTCCTATGCAAATGGACTTAAAATTAGAGTGCCCTGGACATGGGAATCATGCACCAAGGTATAATAATTAGGTAGTAACATGTATCTGATATTCATGGAAGTTCTAGCAGGCTCAGCAACGGACTCCCAAAAGTATGGTTCCTGAGAGTTACCACCATTGATATTGTGATTTCTGAGAAATGGGAAGAGCGAATTGCATCCATCTAGAACACAACTCAGCATCAGTGTTTCCGTTAAATCCACAAACGTCGACACCAAATAATGGAATACCCGAAAGACCTAAGCTGAAAGCTAGAGGAATCGAAAAGTACATAATATTGTAATCAGCAAAATGGTCCCCTCCCCCGTGTAAATCTCGTGACCAATAAACTAATTTTCCCGGTACAGTCCTTCCATGTCCAGATGAGGAAGCTCCCGAGGCTAGAGTTTGTCAAGGTTGGTTACGTCGGAAATTTAGACCTTATTGCAGCGAGATACACCTTCTTCGCAAATAAGGTTGGAATATGTTTCAATTCCGAGTCAAATAGTTGGATTTGTTCTAAACCCTAACTATTGTTTCTTTCTTTTCAATCCTCGGCAATGAATTATTGTGAATTATGGGCTGAATTGATGGTAGACTATTAAAAGTGCAAACGTTTATAAAGGGTTTGCTCGCTAATATCAACGAGGGAAGGGGAGAGCGAGATTTTCGCAGCCAAAAACAAAAACATAAAAACGAAGAAACAAAAAACCAAAGACCGCTATCAAAACCTCATTCCAAATTAAGCGCATACAATTACAGTATTATCAACCCAACCAAAACTGGTACTTTAAAAGTTATAATTGTTCGTAGAAACATTTTCTTGCCGTCATATCGAAAATAAAAAAACGCAGGTTTCTGGAGAGATTTTGTTTGACTTTAAGGTTTGTTTAGAAAAAGCCAGTATTTAGGTTCGCGCACGACAACATCACACATCATGCTACAACCCAAAAGCAGTATATACACGCCACGAAGAGCGAAGTTTGATGACGCAAATGGCACAAGCGAAGCGGTCAAAGACGTTTACAGGCTGCTTTACATGTCGATCACGGAAGATTCGATGTGATTTGCAGAAGCCGCTGTGCAAAAACTGTACCCGAACTGGCCTTATATGTTCAGGGTATGACATCAACTTGAAATGGAGTGTGCCAATGGAGTTTTACTTTCGAGGCAAGGATTCATATTCGTCACTGATTTGTTACAAGAAAGAGAAGGATAAAGATGACGAACTGGAAGGGTCTGATTTTTTCCAGCGACGCAATGTTGGATTTGTCATTTGGGATGCTGAGAAGAATTGTCGGCCGTACGAAACATACGACGAAATGGACCGTGATTTGAATATCTTGAACAATTCTGGAAGTGATAGGCATGTTTTTCGAGAAGGAAAGACGAAACTTGTGGGTCCTTTTGGTCTTTTTCGAGGAAAACGGCCTCGAATTGAAAAGAGCACTGACACAAGAAACACAACATCAACAAAACCAACAACCACAACCACAACTTCAACATCAACATCAACATCAACAACAACCGAACCGAGTCGTCCACGAGCAGTGGAAACACAAGACCAGCTTTGGTTATCGAATGAACTTCGTGATGATGCGTTGCTTACGGCAGCTGCATTAAATGGAGACTCACAGTTTCTTGATTTCATGAGCAGTCTTTCGCCACTAGCAACACCAAAACTTAATGAAACTTATAATACAAATCAGAACGATTTCCTTAACTTGGTGTTTCATCGAAATAACAATTTTCCGAACCAGCCATCGCCGCTTGTGAGCGAAATAACGCTAGCAGCAGCAGCCGCAGCAGCAACCAACACCACAGCCATCACCTCCACATCTGAACAGGCTCACCAACAGGGCTATTACACTAGCTACAACAACAATTACTACAGTAATCCGTTTCTTCTTAACGAGAACTTGGAAATACATCTCCATGCCAGTAAATCACATCGCGAAGAAGACGTTGATATCGTTGAAGGTGACCATTCGAGCTCAACTAGAATGCCATCGTCGATCATGGACATAGTACAGGCTCCGCTCCAGCCGAAATTGGGCTTTGATTTGGCTCTTCCAAACGTCACTGTTGGTATTCCAACCACTGCATTGCAAGTACAGCCGTTGACACGGTACTTGCTCAACTACTATATCACTCTGGTGGCCGATTTGATGACGGTGATTCCACTTACCGAGAATCCATGGAAAACCATCTATTTTCCTCGGGCGTTATCTGCAATTGGTGAGCTTGCAGCGCTCGGAAAGACGTCTACCGCCAAAAACGCCTTGCTCAACGCGTTGCTTGCGGTTTCTGCATTCAATCTTCAGTCCAAATTCCCCAAAAACTCCGATGCAATGAAGTACTACTTGAATTTGGGGATCCGACTCCGGAACCAGGCTCTGGTGTTTGTTAAACAGTTGCTCCACTCCAAAAACGACACGCAATCTGGTGTAGAATACTGTGTTGCCCATGAAAAATACAAAGACGTGTTGTGTGCGGTGATGACCATGATCTCTGTCGACTTGGTGTGGGGAACCATGCAAGACACAAACTTTTATATCAAGTGGTGTGGACGAGTGATGGCTACCAAGATGGTGAACAAGAAGAAGATCAGTCCGAAAGCACGGATCTTGCACCGGATCTTTCTGTCATTGAAATTAATTCAAGACAGTACCTGTCTTGATTTGGAGAACGTACGGGCGGATTTTGAGAACAAGAATGAACTGTACGATGTCAATGGAGATAAGTTTGGTAACAAAAAGAGTCGGATCGACTTTATAGTGAATGATTCTTTCAAGTCTAAGACCACATCACCATCATTTGTGAATAAGAAGTTGATAAATACCAAAGATAGTGACGAGAACTTTGCTACTGATGCGTTGTACGGACTTCCCAATTCGCTTATTTTGTTGTTCAGTGAAACTGTGCAACTTCTACGTACCAAAATCTTTCATCAAGAAGTGTTCCATACGTTACCAGATAATTTTACCCAACGAGTGAATATTCTTAACAAGAAACTTTTGAATTGGAAACTCGACTGGAAACTTTATGAGGAACACAGCGATGAAATTGACGACGTGGAGCTTGAGATCGATGAGGATCTCAAGGATGAATTGCTTCTTAATGTCGATATTGAGGCCGAACACGATTCTCAAAAGACATTTTTGTCTCCCATGCATGAAACAACATACCATCATATTCTTTCCTTTTACCATGCGTTGATGATTTACTTCAACCGCTTGATTAAAGAGATATCTACCAAAAAGCTCCAGACAAAAGTGGCTAAGACTCTCCGCCATTTGAATGCGATTCAACAATTGATTACAGAACGAGAAGCGGCGATCATTCCACTTTTCTGGCAAGGGTTTATTGCGGGATGTGAAGCTACATCACTTAATCTACAGATGGGATTTAAGAAATGGGGTGCTGATATTGCACAATATTTGGGAAGTTATTGGGGCGCAAGACAAGTGATGCTTGAAGTGTGGCGTAGAAAACGAATGAATGAGGCACGTGATGATTGGGTCAGCGTGATTCAGGACTGGGAAATGAACTTGATGTTGAATTGAAGCGGGCTTCTTCTGATGGAATAGAATATAAAAATATAAAACACGAACGCGATATTCACTTAACTTGAAACACCGTTTAAATGGAAGGAGTCAGCGAGACGCGTAAATTTCTCTCCAAAATTAAACAAAAATAAAAACTCCACGCGTCGTGTTTATTTATTTATTTTTGTTTGTGATCACATCGCGCGATGATGTTTACAATAATACTTGAAAAAGTAAACAAACATAGGATCTCACGCTGATCAGGGGCCGAGAGGCGGTTCCGTGGCACGTCCGTGACAATAGTACTTTGAACAGAAACACGTCTGGACGTGTCCTGGATTGAACGCGTGGCTACAGGGGCGTCATCAACTCATCGTCTCGTCTCTTTGCTCTACAACTCCAGTATAAATACAGGTAGCTAGCCACCCGTTTCCTTCAATTCCCATCATCACTTGCCAACTACTCTACATTCTTTTTTACTAAAATGCAATCTTTCATCGTCGCTGCCTCCTTAGTTGCTGTTGCTGCTGCTAAATCAAGTATCACCGAAGTCGCTACTGTCACCGAACACTCGACTACTGACGTCACCATCACTTCGTGCTCCAACAATGCTTGTGCATCCACTGTTCAATCCACTTCCTACAGCACTGTCACCACCACTGTTAATGGTGTTGCTACTGAATACGTCACTATCTGTCCAGAAACCGTGTCGGCCAAGGAAGCCAAGGCTTCTGCTCTTCCAAAGCTCTCATCGGAGTCTGACGAATATGTTGATGTTACCATTACTCCAACTGTCACTGCTCTGACTGGTGTCCAGGCCACTGTCACTGCCCAAAGCACCTTCACTAGCATCTACAACAACGGAACCAAGCCAGAAACTGTTGCTCCAGCCTTTGCTTCTGAAAACGGTGCCTATGGCCAAAAGGTAGCTGTTGGATTCGCTGGTCTTGCTGGCTTGGCTGCGGTCTTGTTGTAATTAGTCTGATTGATTCAGCTCATGGTATGGTTAAATAAAAGTAATAGATAATAAAAATAATAAATTAACGAATTAGAACCAGTTCTCTTCTCATTGATTGTAATCTTCATTACTATACATCTATAATACACTATTCCGGCACTCTGAACCGTAACTGTTGTCCTTCCGAGTATATGTAATTCAACGACGACTCAAATTCGCCCATCGTCTTGAGCTCAACATACTTCTTGTACAACATCAACGCAGTATGTGCATCCTCGATTGAATCGTGGTTCCCGGTCTGCACCTTCTCCCGTAAAAGCACATATGCAAGGAATTTCAAGCCCAACTGTCGCTTAAAGTCACTCTTGTAATATAGCTCTGCAGTGTCCCGGATCTGGACCGCAGGAACTTGGAGATTGATACACCGGAAATCGTTGTACAAACCATGGCCCACAAACACCACTCCAAGATTAAGTAAGAGCCAAAGCTTTCGGTACGCCGTTTGGAGCGTCACCAAATTCTTTTCGGACTTGACAGGGTCCAAATCGCCCGGTTCAATCCCAGAAAAGCTCGTCAAGTAATCCTGGATTTCAGTGGTGTGCACAATATAATCATCAATAAAGGCCACGCCTTCCAGCGGCCCGTTGTCGCCACGTAAGGCCGACATCCGTGCCAAACTGAGATGTTTTGGCTTAATCAACTTCTTGATTCCATCGTACGACACTTCCAACTCCTCGGGCTTCAACGTAACAAACTCAGCATCAATAGCCACATACATTCCCGGACCAGGAGCTTCCTGTCTCGTAAGAAGCTCGTATTCCTTCTTGTATCCTTCCCTGATAGTGCCTGCAAAATGGTCACGATAAAGAATTTCATCGTTCAAACCAGGGATCTTACCAAACGTGGCCTGGTCAAAGTACTGGAATGGGATTTGCGTTTCTTGCTGGTACATTAATACCACCGGCTTCTTCCATGGATACGATAAGTTGAATACTTCTTCTTCAGGGATAGGCATCACCAAAAAGTCGTTAAACAAAAACCAACTTCCGTCAATCTTGATATACGAAACCAAGTTATGGAAACCAACTGCCAAATCTGACTGGTGGCTAATTTCACAGACATAACCAAGTAATTCGTACTTACGGGCATCCTGGTTGAATTGAGTGAGTACGGGCTTGAAACTGATTCTTCCTTGACTATCCACCGCATAGAATTCGGGCACCAACCATTTCTTGAAGTTGGTGATCAAATTAAACTCTTCATTCAGAAGATTGAGGTTGATTGACAAGAGACTCGGCAACTTGGTGATTTCAGTCTTCACCTCAAGCGTATGCGGATACTGGTGTTGATGCTGCTGGCACGGCAACGTATGGTACTTGTGAATCGAGTAATCCAAGTACGTTAATAAATTATGGTTCTTTCTTGTAGTTGTTGGAGTTGCTTGTTGTTGCTGGGCTTGCGGGTTAAGTAAGATACTCAACTTGTTAAGCACATTGGATGGTGGAGAAATAAGATCAAGACTAAACTGATAGCCCTGTTGCTTCTCATAGACCGGACACGACGTTCCATTGCCGGTAATTTCAACTTCGTACTCGATTTTCATTGACTCAAAGAGTGAATCGTCGTTAAACTGTTCATACATATCCTTATTCAACTGGTACAAAAAGAATTTGTTGAACCGTACCATCAACGTACGCAAATCTTTGGAGTTAAACGTCTGTGTCTCCGAGAAATCAATCAAGTTTTGCCGTTTGGCATCGACATTTTCACTCAATACTTGGGAAAAGTTGGCGATCTTTACCACCGTACCTTTGGCCTTGTGCATCATATCAAACAAGTAACCCAATTCGTTAAGAATCGATGAGCCTTGAGGGTTAGATTTGGTGATGATGGTCTCAAACGTGTTGGGAAGCCATTCTTGAACAAGGTTCTTGGTGATGGTATTGTAAAATAATGGCAGGAACCGATACAACTGCAACAAACTGTTGACATATGAGTTGTCGGTATGGTTTTCAAGCCCGGAGTATGCACCAGTTTGGTTATAGAAGCTGAAATCAAAGTCCTTGATACCAAACTTCGAATATTGGATCTGCAATTGAGCATAACAGTTGGGGATTTTGTTGAGATTGACCTTGGAACGTACCGAAGTAGCACTGCTAGGAGGACTTACCTTGTACTGAAACACACTGTCATCCACAGCTTGTCGTTTATCGTCTTCAGGAGCGTCAGAACTGTTGGAAACTGTTTTTGATAATGAAAGGTTGCTCACGGGAGTCAGTACCCGTTCACTAATGAATTTGGGAAGAACCGATTTGTTATCGTTTCTTCTTTCCTTGAGCGAATGATATGACAAAATATGATTGCGGTGGCCGTATTTCAAGCTATCGTACGGAAAAAATCCAACTTTCTGTAAGCTTTCGCTTTCTGTTACGAGATCATGATTGAGTTCCGATGGTAATTTCGCCAATTCCTTAGTAAAACGCATGTTTGAGGCCCAGTTTGAGAGTAACAAGTCTTTATAATATGGCATTCCCACTGAAGATAATGGAATATCGTCATCAACACCAATGTGTCCCACAGAGGGTGGAATAAAAAGGTCAGGTTGTTCGATATTTCCAGGAAAATTGACAAAATCACGTTGTGTATTGGAGGTAAGAGACCACATGTGGAGCATTGAGTAGCTGTCGTTGAAGGCAATGAAATCACCGTTTTCACTGATCTCGAGATTGGCAAGATACGGCAGTTTTTGATGTGATTGTGGTGCTGTCAAGTCTGCCTGGTAAAGGTATACGTTTGTTTGGTCATAGATATCGACAAACTGAAGTTGGCCGGTGTTGGAAGCCACGATGATGATATTGGGAAGCTTGGGATGGAACCGAACAAACGTTGCTCCAGCAGGAAATGGGATTGGAGCTATTGGTCTCATCATTCTTACATCATAGATATTGACAAGCGGATCGACCAAGTAATCATTATTGCCATGATTAAAGCGTCGAGGCCGTACCGAGTATCCACATGTAGCAATGTACGATCCCTGGACATCCAAGTCTGAAAGAAGTCCGTTGTGGCCCAGAAATGTCTTGATGGATTCGTTACTCATTGGATCAAAGAGTTCGATGGATCCATTCGACTTTCCAAGGGTAAGAAACTTCGACAGATTGCTGATAAGCGACACATTTCCATCATGATTGTACAGAGTAAGATGCGATGGCTTGTTGAGGTCAAATTTCATGAGTGAAAGTTTACTTGCAACAACAATATCATTGACGGTGTTACAGTTTGTTGTCATACACGTCAAATTCTTGAACAACGGTGCTGTTTCTGGTGTCAGGTCAAACGAGTCACGCGTCAAACTCAATTTGGCGCCGCCTCGACGCATATTGAAGTTGATATTCGAGTTCAGAAGCGAAAGTACGCCTTCTTTGTGTACCATGTGCTGGAGAAGCGGTTCGTTTTGCGGCGTGGCTTTAAATTTCGTATAAGGCATCAATTGGAAAGCCTGTGGTTGGTATGGATTGGCGCCCGGTGGTGTTGGAGTCGTGGTAAATGAACGCGTGTATCCGAGAGTGTCGGCGCACCATATCAAGTTCTGCTGCGTGTCGAACTGTAGCGTGGTTATATCGGGAATCAATTCATGAGGAGATCCTGAGGTTGAAGATACTGTTGCCGGTATTCGTGTAACCTCAGCCCAGCTGTCCATTGTGTTTAGGGGGAGGGAGATAAATTAATATGGCGGTGGGGGCAGTTAATGGTTTTGCTTTGTTTGAGTGAGTTGGTAAAATGTCGCGGAAATGTCGTGACCAGCACCAGTAAAAGAAGTGACACAAACTCATAAGTCATTGCAGCGTGGGTCCGAAACCTGCGTAACATGCAAAAATCGAACAAGGTGCAAAACTTGTAAAACATGTAAAAAAAAAGCAGAATCCACAATTATAAAATCATGACCTGCACGCAATGAAGAGTACGTCACTACCATGCGCTCATGGCGCGCGCCACGCGCGTGCGCGGGGTCACTTACGTACTGCAACCACTTTGAGTCATTACCGCGATAAAGAAAACGACCTTGTGAGTGGCACCGTTGGCCCACTACTCTTTCTCCAGGTATAAATAGTCCCGAAATTGCCACCATTCATTGCTTTTTTAGATCTATATTCTTTCTTTACTTGTTCCTTTTGCACCACCCCCCTCCCCCTCAAAAAAGTCTCCGTGTTTGCCGCTCCCAAGACAACCACGTTTGGTCCTCGAGATCCCGATAAAGTAACGGGTGTGCACACAAACTGCAGCCCACAAACCCACAGATAAGTGATCCATCAACAAATAACAAAATATATAAACCCTGCCGGTTCCGCCGCCAGTGCACTTTTCTTGTTCACTACTTTTTTTTTCTTAAAAGTACCCTCCTGCCTTTCTACCAATGTTTAACACGCTGCTGATTTCTATGTTGATGCCCTCGTGGTTCAAGAGGAAACCATCGGCGTCAGCGGCAACTGATTCCACTACAGTTTCTGCCTCGGTCCCACGCACGTTTGCCATTCCGGCCGCCCACGATAATGACAAGTACGTCAATATCTCAATGACCGATAAAGACGGTTTGGTAGATATTCACCACCGTCCCATGACATACGCGGAAGTGGCTGCGTTATCTGGGAACAGAAAACAAACCACCACGTTACGGATAGCGCACCCGGCACCGGCACCGGCTACCACCAATCAGTATACGATTCTTGACCGCGAAAATGCTGATGTCAATGGCGAAGCTGATCTCGAATATGATGATTACCCTGCGTCATACTTTGATCGTCAGGTGATGGCCAGACGGATCGGAAAGCTGCGTGGCAAGCTGCGTCCCAAGCCACTGAAACATACCAACAAAAACAAGCCTTAAAACAAAACAGTGCTGGATCTCTGTTTTCAATCTTTTTCTTTTTACAAATTATTAAAGTTAGTTTGGCTTTCTGTAGCAGGTTTATATTTAATTTATACTAATAGAAAACAAAAAATATCTTTACAGGGTCCTGATAAGAAACGTGACACAAAACGCCGACTTTGCAACTTCTCCACAATCCACAAAAACGAAGCATGACAAAGTTTTTCTAGATATCACATTGGAGATAATTGGGGTCGGTGATACAAGTAACAACGGGAGTTATATCATGAGCAATAGCCTGAACTTTTCCTTGAACATGTTGCCATTCCAGAGCCACCACTGCACGTGAGTTCCAGGCGGTTTTATCCACCGAAATCTGGCGACATTCAACGTCATCGTACTGGATAATATACGTTTGTAAAAACACTTGTCCCACCATTCCTCGAGGCACTTTACAACTATAGGAACCCGATACTGAAGCAGACGATGCGATTTCCAACAGATAAGCAACGTTGTTCAGTACCATACGCACCAAATTGAGGGTAAATGGCACACCGGCTTTGGCAGTAGAACTCAAACCACGGGCCAACGAGCCACCAATACTACCTCCATCACCAAAAACATTGCTGTGGCAGCCGGTGATGGGTTGTAGCGGGCCCAATTGCGTCTCACTGGCTCCGTAGCGATACTCTGTCCATCGTGGTTCGGGATCTAACCACAGAAACATTTGGCCGCCGGTTCGTTTGGCAGTATTGAGTTTAACATCGTTGATAACTATACTTGCAGTATCATTGACAACAATGACATTGTCTGTACTGACAAGCATTGCGGGTTCGAGGTCGGAAAACGTGGCGATTTTCACAAGATTCGTCTGATCCAACATCCGACTTGGAACAAGCAGAAGTTCGGCCACGACAATCACAAGAATAAACATAATTAAAACCTTCATACTCTTTCTTTCGTTGTAGTTGCTGTATCTTTTTTTTCCTCTCTCTATATATTTATACTGTAAGAATTATATTCTGCTATGCGATTGGAACAGTTTCTGCGGGTGCATAGCGTGGTTTCTGAATAAACAGATTCCACCATTCGGCCACATTGACCACCGCAAGACTGTACAAGTGTTTCGGGAAGTTCTTGTAACTCATAAGCACAAACCGAGTGGCAGCCCACACGTCATTGAACGCAATTTCAAAATCTTCGGCAAACGTCCGGTCCTTAATTGATTTCACAGCAGGCTTTGACTTTGCTGTTTCGACTTTTGGAGCCGGTGGAGCCACCTTCTTTTTAGGCATCGTCCGTTTAATGTTCTTTTGAATATTGTTGGCTTCAGGTGGAACATAAAATGGGAACGCAAAGTCCTTTTCCGACTCGTACTCACCCCGTTTCGCAAGTCCACGGTTAACATCTTCAAGATGTTGCAAGTACATCGCCTTAAAGTTGTTGATCGCAGCCACAGACTTGGTCAAACGGTGGTACGTGTTGACCAATGCCACAACTTCGATCCGACGAAACTTCAAGAACTTGGCGCTCTTGGGATCTTCGCTCTCAAAGAGAATTTTGAGAGCAGTGCCGTATCCAATTGTCTGCAACTTGCCCCACATCCGACACCGATCGCAGCCAACGCAGTCCATGATCGCCGAAACGTTCTTGAACCGGGCCCGGAACTCGTTCTTGAGTGAAGGAGACACGGTGGCAGGGTTAAAAAGAGACGAGGTGTTGAACAATGTATTGGAAGAAAGTAATGGCACGATTTGGGTGAGTA
This sequence comes from Teunomyces tritomae, assembly GCA_030568455.1. Lineage (NCBI taxonomy): Eukaryota > Fungi > Ascomycota > Pichiomycetes > Serinales > Debaryomycetaceae > Teunomyces > Teunomyces tritomae. The sequence goes on from JAJMFZ010000003.1 coordinate 649,668, forward strand.
AGAGATCATCTTCTTCGACTTCATCGTTAGAAACAAGATGGTGCTGTTGTTGTTGTGCCGGTGTTATATCGTCGTAACCCGAACGGATAAATTCCTTGAGAGGCAATACGTTTGATAATTGGGCAATGGCCTGTGATACTAACGCGTAATTGAAGTAGATATTCAGTAAACGGTCGTTAAAACTGCCAACACGTTCCATAAACACCCGGAGATTGGGGTAGAACTCGCCGGTATCGGCGTTCAAGTATTCATTGGACAAATGGACAGCAATAGAAGCATGCATTCCCGAGATTAAACGGTAAAACAAGTTCTTTTCCACACACTGTTCGGCTTCTTGGCCGTTTTGCATGGACATAGGATTGGTGTTGGGGAAACAATTTTCCGAGTAGATTGCCTTCCATACATCAAATGACTGGCTGCCTCCATAACCGGTAAACCGTTCAGGGTTATTGAGCAAATCGACATACACACATTGATGGTCATCGTCGATGTGGGTGTAATCCAAGTCTTCACAGGTCTGGACCATTTCTGTTTCCAAGGAATCGACATTTGTTGCTGAACGGTTGATTTTCCCGAGTTTCAGAGGCTTGAGATCTGAATTGGTGACCGTCAGCCAGTTGTATTGTTCTGGCGGCAAGATTTCCACGGCACAGTTTTCAGTGGCGCAAAAGTGTTGGGCATTCCAGAACTTGCACTGTTTCTCGAAGTTGAGCTTGAAGTACTTGAAGTACAGTGTTTGAACCAACAGCAGTAAGAGCGGATGGATCTGTGCGTTGAGGCCATCGATGTAACTGAACGTGGCGTTACAAGTTGGCGTGATATTTTGGGAGCAAAAATCGGGCGAATCGAACGGAGCAAAGTTGTGAGGAACCGGTGATATAGGACTAGATGCTAGCACCGCTGGAGAAAGTACAGCAACAAGAGAAAGCGCCAGAATCTTCATGAGTGGTACGGGAAACTGACAAAGGTTGAAGCTGGCGGGCAAACAAGATTTATAATCACCCCATCGTTAGTATGGTGCGTCACGTGATAAGAGAACACCGAATTAGAAATATTCAATCAAAACGAAAAGAACGCGAAAGAACGACAAGGAACAGAGAAAACTTGACTGCAAAACTAGACTGCAAAAAATGACTGCAAAACTAAAACATTTAAAATGATTATAAAATTCCTAAAATTTACAAAGATTGTCTACTTTTCTTTTTCTTATTTTCTCCTCTTTTCTTTTCTTTTCTTTCCTTTTCTTTTATTCTTTCTTTCTAATCAAACTTGATCTTCTTAGCCGTCTTGGACATATCCACATCCTTAAAGAAAGCACCATACGCACTGTGTGTTTTCTTCTTAGTGTGACCGCCAAACTTCAACAATTCCTCAGGCACTTCCTGGTTGGCACCTCTCAAAATGTTGATCAACGCTCCGCTCAAGTGTTTTTCATGTTCAGTGAATAACGTATAAGCAACCCCCGTTTGGCCAGCACGACCAGTTCTACCAATCCGATGGACGTACGATTCAACTGTCAATGGAAACGAAAGATTGATCACCACCTTGACGTTAGGAATGTCCAAACCACGTGCAGCAACATCAGTGGCTAAAAGCAAGTTCAGCTCGCCACTCTTGAACAGCTGGAGCGCCTGGGTCCGCTGCTGCTGCGACAAGTCGCCGTGGATCGCAGCAACCTGGTACTGGTTCCGTCTCAACAACCCCTCAACTCTGGTGGCTTCCTTCTTGTACAAAGCAAAAATAAGCACCTTGTCGTTCTTATGAGCTCCGCTCTGGTACTTACGCAACAACCCCAATAACTTCTTTTCCTTGTCGAATGGCTGCACCACTTCAACAATCTGCGTGATCCGCTTGTTGGCAGACAACTCGTCCCGGTCTCCGATCGAAACCTTGATTGGCTGTGTCATAAACGTCGCAGCCAACTCACGCACCTCTTTCGGCCACGTAGCGGTGAACATCAACGTCTGGCGGCCCTGGGCGTTGGTTTGGCCAATGATCGTCTCGATATCCTTCTCGAATCCATCCTGCAACATCCGGTCGGCCTCATCAAGCACAAGATAATCAACCTCCTTCAAGCTGACCAGTCCGTCATTGAGCAAGTCCAAAAGACGGCCGGGAGTTGCAACCACCACGTTGGCATTACGCAATTTCTGGACTTGTTCGTCCTTGCTGACTCCACCGTAGATGGCCACGCAGTTGATGTCGGTGTTGGCAGTCAATTCAACCAAGTTATCGTAGATCTGCAACGCCAACTCACGTGTGGGAGATACCGCAAGAACACGAAGACCCTTTTTGCCGAGAGTCAAGATATTGTTGATGGCCGGCACACCAAAAGCAAACGTCTTACCACTTCCGGTTTCGGCCACACCAATGACGTCCTTTCCGCTCAACAAATAAGGCCAAGAAACCGCCTGGATAGGTGTGGGTTTGGGGAATTTTGCCACGACCGAGGCGATTTTTGGGTTCAAGTTGATATGGTCGAACGAAAGCAACGGTCTCAAATTGAGTCCGTGTGGATCTTCAATGGTGACTTCGTTGGTAGCCAAGAAGGACTCGATTTCAGCAATTGGAAGGGCGGTTAAGGCTTCGTTTTGCGTGTATCCAACACTTGATTGAGCATCACCGGTGATGGTGGTGGTTTTTTCCTTCTTTTCTTTCTTGTCTTTCTTGTCTTTCTTTTCCTTCTTTTCTTTCTTATCCTTCTTTTCCTTCTTTTCCTTCTTCTGTTTCTTCTCCTTCTTCTCCTTCTTCTCTGCGTCTTCGTGCTTTCTCTTCTTGTCTTCCTTCGCCATTGTGATGATGAAAATTCTGCGATGAGTGCGAAATGCGATGAGAAAAGTAGACCTGGAGATGAGACAAAAGAGAAGAAAAGACGTGAGGATTTCAGAGTTTTGAATTCATTTTCAAGAGATTTTTATGTTAATGATTTTGGAGGTTGATTGTTAAGAGAAGATCATTGACTAAAGATTACGTTGTTTAAAGACGAGACGTGAGTGAAAGAGTAATAGAAATCAGTATTCAAAACACCAATGGATTATTATTTGTTGGATTTAAAAAGTCTGAATTCAAAGGAAATTGTTTCATTTACGGAAACTCGATGATGAATCAAGAGATTTTGCCAAATGGTTTTATCAAAATCATGATTTGTCAAACGGTTCTTCGTCAACTGTGATTTTTAAGGTTCGCACCGATTTTTGTCTGATTTTCAAATTGAATTTGGTAGGATTCGCGGTGATTTGTTCAAAATGTGGGTTCCTATTTGTAGTTTTACACCGTGGGTTTCATATAAGTTTCATGTTAGTTACAAACTTTACATGTCCAAACAAACTGAATGGGAAAGAAATCTGTAAAACCAAGTAAAATTAAATAAAACAATTAAACATACATAAAATTTAACAATTCTTTTTCTTTCTCTTTGTTGTCCTCTTTTTCTGTTTCTTTCTTCGCTTTGTTTTACCGCCTTTTTTCAATTTCGTTGATTTCGCCACGTCATCCTGCACAATTTCGAAAACATTTCCCACCACAACAACCCATCATGTCCCACAGAAGAAGAGCGTATCCACAGCCGCAGTACATGGCCGGTGCTGGTGCTGGTGTTCCTCCTGCCGAGCAGTACCCTCCACTGGCTGCTTATGGCGTTGAACAGGCACTGCAACAGTTTCTGGCCATGAACGTCGGCCAAAACTACTACCAACAACCGCCGCAACAACAACACCAACAACCGCCACCGCAGCAACAACAACTGCCTTACGATTACCTGCAACAGTACCAGCAACCACAGCAGTACCAGCAGCAACAACAGTACCAGCAGCAACAACCGCAACAACCGCAACAACAGGCGTACGCGCCCCAGGGCCAGTTCCTGGCCGCATTGCCGCTCAACCAGTTGTATTCCACCGACTTGTCAAGGGAATTGCCACCTCCAATCTCCGATTTGGCCCTTCCGCCACCTCCAATCGTCTTGCCTGCCAACACCACGTTGATTCCGGGCCTGGACACCGCCAACGCGGCGCCGGAATACTTTAGACTGACGTTGAACGTCATCCCCAACAACTCGCTGACACTCAAGAAGTCAAAGTTGCCTCTCGCGCTCATTGTCAACCCATACGACGCCTTGACGGTGGCCCAAGAAGACGTTAAGGTCACCTGCGACACACTGATTGCCCGTTGTCGCCGGTGCCGTGGTTACATCAACCCGTTCATCACCCTTGCAGAAGGAGGTAAACGCTGGAGATGTAACTTCTGTAACTTGCTCAACGATATCCCAGCAGCATTCGAGTTTGACGAGCTCACCGGCACCGCAAAGAACAAGTTCGACCGTGTCGAGCTCAACCACGCCGTGGTCGAGTTCATTGCCCCCAAGGAATACATGGCCAGAACCCCACAACCGGTGGTTTACACGTTTATTATTGATGTTTCGCTCAATGCAGTTTCTCTGGGCCTCACCGGCACCGTCACTCGCACGATCTTGGAAAGCTTGGACCGCATCCCCAACGCCAACAAGACCGCACGTGTGGCATTCATTGGTGTCGATTCAAACCTCCATTTCTTCAGATTCAATGAAGGTTTGGACGGAACTGAATTGTTGATTGTTTCCGACCTCGACGAACCTTTCTTGCCTCTGCCTGACGAATTGTTGGTCAATTTGGACGAAAACCGTGGCGCCATCGAAAAGTTGTTACTTGATTTCCCTCTGTTCTTTGAAGATACCGCCAACACCAGCTTTGCGTTGGGTCCAGCGTTGAAGAGCGGCCACAAGTTGATTAGCAGCATTGGTGGTAAGTTGGTGTGTTTCTCAGCCACTCTTCCTAACCTCGGCGAAGGTAAGTTGAGTGTACGTGACGAAGCGGGCGTTTCTGGTAAGCCAAAGGAAGCCAAGGCGTTGTTATCCCCAGCAGACAGTTTTTACAAGTCATTTGCCGTGACGTGCAATTCGTCCCAAATCACCGTCGATTTGTTTTTGACGTCGCTGACTTACCAAGACGTCGCCACGTTATCGAACTTGCCCCACTACACCGCTGGTCAGACCCACTTTTATCCCGCATGGACCTCGGCCAAGCCAGAAGACGTTCACAAGCTTTCCAAGGAAATCAGCGATCATTTGTCGCAAGATATTGCTCTCGAAGCGGTGTTGAGAGTCCGTGGATCCACCGGTTTCCGTATGAGTGCGTTCTACGGTAACTTTTTCAACCGGAGTTCGGACTTGTGCCTGTTCCCAACCTTCCCACGCGATCAGAGTTACTGTATTGAGATGTCGATCGAGGAAAACATCAACAAGCCAGTGGTTTACTTCCAAGCTGCGGTGTTGCACACTACTTCGTTTGGTGAACGTCGTATCAGAGTGCTTAACTTGGCGGTTCCTACGTCTTCGAAGCTCCAGGACGTGTATGCGCTGGCCGACCAGTTGGCGATTGTTACGTACTTTACTCATAAGGCAATTGAAAAGGCGTTGCTGCTGACACTCCAGGATGCCCGTGATTATGTCACGAAGTTGGTGGTTGATATTTTGAACGTTTACAAGAAAGATCTTGTTGCTGGGAACGTTTCCGGGGCGCTGCCGCTTCAGTTATCGACCAATCTCCGGATGTTGCCGCTTCTTTTGTTTTCGTTGAACAAGCATTTGGGACTTCGTGCCGATCGGGTTCCAGCCGATCACCGGGCGCTGGCTCTCAACTTATTGGGCTCGTTGCCAATCCGCCATTTGGTCAAGTACATTTATCCAACGGTGTATGCATTGCATGACATGGCAGATGAGTGTGGGTTACCTGAAAAGATGATCGTAGTGAATGAAGAAACTGGAGAAGAAGAAGAGGTGACCACCACGAACATTTTGTTGCCGGAACCAATCAACGATTCGCAGGCCCTGTGGGAGAACTACGGGTTGTACTTGATTGATAACCTGAGCGAGTTGTTCTTGTGGGTTTCTGGTAATGTTATTCCTGCGCTTGTGGAAGATTTATTTGGTACTGACAATTTGTATGCGATCCCCACAGGAAAGACCGAGTTACCAGAGTTTGGAGCCGAAGAAGCTGCCACCAACTTCAATTACCGGGTGCGTCAAATCATCGGCAAGATCCGGGAACAGAAGGACTCGATTGTATGGAAAAACTTGTACATTGTTTTGGGCGGTCTGTCAAACGAACCAATTGAGATTTCGCAACAGCGTGATTTGATGGCGTTGAGAATGTGGGCTTACCTGTGTTTGGTGGAAGACAAGAGTGGTTCGGAGATGTCGTACCGCGATTTCTTGACCAGTTTAAAGACAAAGGTTGCCAACTGATCAAAAATTACTGTTTTAAAATAAAAAAGTCTACATAAATCAAATAAATATTTCTTTTTTTGTTTATTCTTTTATTCATTTATGACCAGTACGGCATCGAGAATCGGATGGTCGTTGCCAAACGTTTGAGCAATCGATTTTGCAATTCCTTCGTGATACGTACGGAGATTTTTTGCAATCGGTCCACCGCGTGCCATCGTGGCAGAAATTTGTTTTTTGTACCGTGGTGCCACACGATTCCAGAATGTTTGTTCAAGAGGTTCAGAATCGTTGGTTTTTGGATCGATATTTGCTATTGTTGTTGTCAATTTGTCAAAGTATGTGTGTTCGGTATCTTTTAGTTCCGACATTACTGCGGTAAAGTTGCGTGGAGCCTGTAATGCTCGCGTGAGCAGCGTCACGGCGGCAGTGGCACGCAGCGCTAGAACTTTGTCAATCGCACCACGAAACTCGGTACCGTCCACGTCCACCGCGAAAAGTGCGTGAAGCGCAGTGGCGACAGAAGGATCGTCTGGCGGTGCGGATTGTACGGTGCGCGCCGAGCGAGCAATTAGATCACGGCGCGCAGCGACATGGATTGGCTGGTACTGGGCCACGAGTCGGAGCAGAAGAGCATGGTGTTCGTTGGTAGCGTAGAATTCAGCAAGTTGAGCATGGGCACGAGCAGCGCGAACATCATCTTCGGTTTCAAGTTGTTGGAGTAATGCCACAAACACGCCAGCGCCACGAAGAAGATCGGCAGTAGCATGGATTTTACGGAGCGCATGGTGCAGCGCGGTAGCACGGTCGTACGGCGCCACGACGTCGCGGCGGATCCGTTCAAACAGTGCGGTGGCGCGCGCGAGTTTTTCGTCGACACGCGCGGCGTGGTGCTGTGCCGTCTCACTGGCACCGAAACTCGCCACTAACGCGTCGGCGTGGGCCGCCAGTAGCGCCGCGGTACGTTTGTCGCACTCGGCAGCGTCGAACCGGAGCTTTTTGGCGGCAGTCTCCAAGTCAAGCTCGCGCGCATCATGGCCATTGGTGGCCACGGCAAGATCATTGGCAAACGCTAGCGGCTCGAAATCGGGTTCCAAAAACGAATCAAAGTCAGAAAGGTCCATTTTATAGGATGCAAAAGTTGATTGGAAGAATTAATTGAGGTTGATTTTGATGCTTTGTTTTTTTCAATAGTGGATTTTGTAAACGTAGCATAAATAAAAATAAAGAAATCAAGAATTGAAAGAACGTGGTTGATTTACTGTGTGATTTGATTTGATTTGATTTGATTTGATGTGATAAAGTTCTTGATTATGATGATGTTAATTCTTTTCTAATTCCTTTGATTTTTCTTCTTCTCTGATTGGTCTTTTTCGTCGTTCTATTCTTCTTTTTCTTCTTTTCTTTAATGATTATTTCTGCTCGTTCTCACGTTATCTTTTTTTACTTAAAACATCACTAAACTCATAATTCAATAATTATCGTTTTATTTCTATTTAATTTTACTATTCTGTTCTGTACTTCTTGACAATTACATTCTTTGTTGATTTCGGCTTCTCTTTCCTTCCATTCCTCAATACTTTTCTTTCCTTTGCCTTGATTCGCTTTTCTCGCTCCTTCTTTCTTTCTCGAGATTCTATCGCCGCCTGCCGTTTCTTCTTTCCCGCCCGTTTCTTCCTCCTCTTCTCAAATTGTGCATTATACTCCGCCAAATTAACTACTCGTCCAGGAACCGTCCATTCTCGATACACTTCGCTGGCTGTGACGGCACTGGCAGCAAATCTCGCCCGATCTTCAGCATCATAAACCGCAAAATAATACGATTCAGGACGCTCATTCACAATCACTTCTTCTTCCTCTTCCTTCATCGTCACCGTAACCGTACTTCCAAATAAAGGGAATGCAAACTCTTCATCTTCTTCCTTTTCTTGAGGTTCTTCTGTGGTTTCTTCTTGTACCTCCACAAACTCAAACTCCATCGCTGGTGCGATATACGTTTCTGGCTCCAGCTCCCCTTCTTCTTCAAATAACGCTTTTCTCGATCTAAATGTTAGTTCTATTGTTTTTCGTGTTGTGTCAAGCTTTCATTTCCATGTTTCAGCTTTCAAAAGCCTTTTTTAATGATGCTTTTTCATACTTACATTATTTGACTCATGATGAGAGGTTTTTTTGCGATGGTTACCAAAAAGGTCAATGATTTAAACCAAATTATATCCACCAAAATCATACATCAAATCTTAATCTTTTCTACAGAATCAATCATTAATATTCGTTTCATTATTAGATATATGATTACCATAATGGACGCAGTGCTGCGCTAATGGCGCGTATGCTGTCGCTGCGGTGCCGCAAGCGCGGGGGAATAAATACCGACCCGTGGCGAGAAGTGTCGCTATTTTTGTGCAGCACGTCGCTATTTTTGCGCAGCACATCACTATTTTTACGCAGAGCGTCGCTATTTTCACTGACTCCAACTCCCGTAAACGAATCCAAATCCACCGTCGTGAGGCGCCCGGCACCCCAAATCGCGCCATACAGCGCCGCAAACGAACTAGCAAACGTCTTTGCCGCTTCATAAGGAAGAAAATGAAGCCACAAGTTCAGAAACAACGCATATCCTTCTTGAGACGACGTTCCAGCAATCATCCCACCGAAAAGACGCCACAACTTCGATTTCTGGACCGCCGAAACCGCCGTTTTGATCTTAAACTGTTCATGGTCATGAATCTTGCTGGTGGTACATCCAGTGATCAACGCAAGTTGTAAATCAACCACATATCGTTCACCACCAACTTCAATAACGTAAAGAGGAGCATATTTCATTGCTTCTTCGGCCAGCAATTCACTACCAAACCTCGCCGTCCGGAGCCCTAAAGGAAGACACTCATAAGTTAAACGACGTAACAAAACTTCACGCTGTTCAGCAATGACTTTTGTCTTGACAGCAGCTTCTTTAGCCAACCGTTCACGTTCTAATTCCTGTTGTTTTGCCAACTCACGTTCTTCAGCAACTCTCCGTTCTTCCTCCTCTTTCCGACGTCGTTCCTTCTCCTTCTCCAGCTTAAGAAACATATCACGCCGCGCCCGTTTTTTCGCCTCGGCCTTTTCTTGCCAGATCCGCGCCTCAGCAGCGTTTTTGGCCTTAAGTTCTTCCTGAGCTTTAGTTAACGGTTGAGGAGAGACAGAACCGTCATCTTCTTTTTGAAAAACGTTTGTGGTTCGAAGTTTTGGATCGGATTTCGTCTTTTTTAACCGTTTTGCTGGTGGTTCTTCCTTTTTCATATCATCTTCTGCTTCTGCTTCTGCTTCTACTTCGGCTTCGGCTTCGGCTTCGGCTTCGGCTTCTGCTTCGGTTTCTGCTTCTACTTCAGAAACGTTTAGAGAAGCGGTTCCAGACCTTACAGGCCGTCGCTTTTCCATAAACTCACGTAACAACTCAACTTCCCGCTTATTATAATGAGCCGAACGTTCAGCAATCTCCAATGCATTCAACTTATCCTGAGGTCGTGTCTTGTATGGATCAGCATGTTTGAGCAAAAGCGACTCCACTACCTCAACATGGCCACGTCCTACCGCAGCCACAAGTGCTGTACATCCACATTCGTTTTCGGTATCGATTTCATACGGTGTTGGATTCAATCCAAGCACAATGTCCACCAACTCGCCATGCCCGTTCCGTGCTGCAAGATGAAGAATGTCGGGCTTAAGCGCAAGACTGTTGCCAGAAACAAAGTAATTTGCCGTGACTTCCTTGTCACCTTCAGCAGCATATTTGTAAATGCCTTTCTTTTTAATGAGTTCGGCGTAGTAATGCTCGTTAGGATCTTCAACCACCGATTTCTGTGGCGAAGCACGACGTGTAGAACTTGCAGATTCAAGTAAAGCAATGATTTCACTGTATCCGTCTTCGTTTTCATGTTCATTAAGGATTTTGGTTAGAGCTGTGAACCCGTCGATATTGTAGATTGCTGGATCAGCACCGTTTTCCAATAAAATCCGAACAGTTTCAAGATGTTTGTTCTCAGCAGCATCAATTAACGGCGTTTCGGAATCTCCAACAGCATCGGCTTTCGCATTGACATCGGCACCATGCTCCAAAAGAAGCCGTACCACTTCTACATGACCTTCAAGAGCCGCTTCATGAAGACACGTAAAACCACAGAAATCTTTCTCGTTAGCACTGGCTCCACGGCTCAAGTAACGTTGTACTTCGTCCACATTTCCTTTCTTACAAGCTCTTTGAAGCAACGTACGGCCACCGGAATCACGCTTGAGCTTATAAGGACGCCGTTTACGTTCATCTCCACTCTCATCACCACTAGGACTTTGTTGCGGTTCATCATCAGAAGAATAAACCACACTACGTTTGAGATTATGTCTCATTTCATCATAATCTTTCTTACGGACAAGCCGACGTGACAAGTTGAGTCGTGGAGGTGATGAAATCACAGTTTCGGCTTCAGATAAATCTTCATTATCTTTCAGTTCTCTTTCTTCTTGTTCTCTTGGTTCAAATTCATTGGTTTTGGAAAGTTGAGACGGTTCAGAATTCACTTCATTAAACTCTTTGTCGTTCTCAACCGTTTCTTTCGCCGATTCAACTTGTTTCAAAACTGTTATTTCTTCTTTTTCTTCTTTGATTTCTTCTTTAACTTCTTTATCTTCTTCTTTTTCTTCTTTTTCTTCTTTTTCTTCTTTCTCTTCTAAAGGTTTTCGGGTTTCTTTCACTTCTTTAGTTTCAGACTCTTGAGTTTCATTTTCTTTTCGTGGTTTAGACTTTAAATAATCAGAAAGTGACGTTTTCTGTACAGAATCTCGTTCTCGTTCTCGTTCTCGTTCTCGTTGATTTCCATCCTCTCTTCTTTCTTCTCTTTCTCGTCTTTCTTCTCTTTCTCGTCTTTCCTCTCTTTCTCGTCTTTCCTCTCTTTCTTCTCTTTCCTCTCTTTCTTCTCTTTCCTCTCTTTCTTCTCTTTCCTCTCTTTCTTCTCTTTCCTCTCTTTGTCTTCTTTCTTCTCCTTCTTTCTTCTCTTTATCATCATCAAAAATGTGTAAAAGCTGGTCAGGAATTGGCGTGCTGCTGCTCGACTTCTCCTGCTCCTCGTGCTTGTCACTGCGACGACGTTCGTCCAGGTACAGCAGACGATCGCTTTCACGAGACAGTGAGCGCCGCTGGCCCTTTGAGCTGCGGTATTGGTCATGTTTTGTGCCAGGATAAGAGTCGTAACGTTCATTTCTCCGTTTATGATTGGATGAAGACGTGCTGCCTGGTGGATAGTACAGACTGCCGCCGCGTGGGTTCTTGTACTTGCCGTACCGCAGGCGGTAACCGCCGTAATAATCGCGCTCCGGGCGCCGGTACGAGTTCAGAAAGTCGCCTGATGACAGCAGCTCGGCAGGAGGTTCTCTTTCCCGCTCTCTTTCGCCATACTTTGAGCCGTAGCGTGGACTATAGTAGCTGCTTCCTCTGTACGACATGGCGATGTAAATTTTTGTTTGTACTAAAACAAAAGTGCTGGTTAAATCACAAGGTACAGATTAGGTTAGGTGCAAGAGTGCAGATTAGACCACAGGAAAATAGTACAGATTGGATCTTGAGACAAAAGTACAGGTTAAGGCTCCCAGACCTAACCAACAAAAAAAAAATATATGCAGGTGAAGAAAACAAAAATTGGTGGAAAATAATCACAACAAGGGGCAAAAGACGCGACAAAGTGAATTTACAACAAATATTATAAAACCATTTAGCCAAAAAATAATGCAGGTTACAGGAGTCAAAAAAAAAGTAAAAAATTGTACAGGTTCAAGCGTCCTGTCACGGCAAATAAAAACTCATTGAAGGAATTCTGTGCATTATATTACATTATGGACGTCTGTAACAGCGTCGTGACGGTGGAGGTGATCATTAAAAGCCATCAACTCAAAAATGAGGCTCATGTTGGGGCAGATACGGTCGCACGGCTCGATTTGCGGTGCCTTTTTGAGAGACGGCAGCACTCCTGTTTTCAAGAGATCGTAGGCATCGTTGACTCCAAGCTGAAAATGGAGCATGTAGAACGCCACAATGACACAGGCCGAGCGCAGGACGCCACACTGACAATGGACCAAGATCCGGGCGCCGTTAGTGTAGAAATGAGCGATTTTGGCGGTGAGAGCTGGCAAATCGCGTGCAATCGGCGAAGTATGTGACCACGGAAGGTAACAGTACTCGCGAGTGTTGTGTTGCAGGGTGTGGAAGTTGTGGGTGAGGTTGGGACACTCGCGGGCGACGTTTATCACGAGATCGTACTCGTTAACGTCGATTTTCGTGGCCGACGACGTCGGATCCAGGTACAAAAAGATGCGGTTGTTGAGCACGTTGCGTGGCCCGTCAAGGTACACGTCAGTGTTGCTGGATTCGTGGTGTTCTGGCGGTACACCAGCCGTAAACCTCGCGGGCTGGAGAAGATGTGGCAGGTTGTTTGTGTCGAGCGAAAGCGAGAGCTTGTTGATATTGCGGCGGTGTGGCAGCAGCAGCAGTGGCAGCAGCGGCAGGAGCAGTCGGGCTGTGTAGCTGTCGATGAGCATGGGCGACGCCAGCGGCGGCGGCGAGTATGGGTTCGACATGCGCCGAAAACGGGGTCTGGAGCGGCAGGCAAAACAGGTAAGTTCAAAAGGCCTCTGATTGGCTGTCGTGGTCGTTCTTATCTACACCCTGGCAAGCTGTAGATAACCCATACAGAGCAAGAAAGGCAAAGGAAAGGTGTGTTCGTAATCCTCATGTTACTTTTTCTTACTTGTATTGGCGCGGAATGAGAAACGAGAAGTTTACAGGTTGGGAACCTGCACCAACTCATGCACGATTTTCTTATAACCTGCAAAAACAAACAAAAAAACTTAAATAATAATAATATTAATATTAATATGAAAGATAATAATAATAACCTGTATTCCAACCTTTGGTTTACTGCAAACCTAACCATTTTTAATCATCATTGGGCCCAAATTCTCCCTCGAAAATCGTAGCTCCTGCCTTTCTTCTATTCTCCACAATCACACACTCATCCAGCGCAAGAATCATGCGCGCGTTTGGCCGGTCAAACGGGTTCGGCCGCAACATCTGATTCACCAACTTGTCCAAGCTCATCAGATCGCCGCTAGTAAGAAACGCCGGCGCCCAATGCGGCACCACGCCCTTATGCCCGTCAAGCAGCTGACTCAGCAAGTTGTACAGCGTTGCCAGCAGAATATTATTCAAGTATTCGCTGATGTTATCCAGCAGTAATCTTCCGGCATCGCTCAAGTCACCGCTGCGCAACTTACGCCACGGCGTCCCGTTGTCAGGAAGAATGATGTTGGCAGCAATCTCCAAAATAATAAGCCCAAGACTGAAAATGTCTGCAAACGGCGTATAAATCTTGTCGTTAATCAACTCTGGTGCAATGTAGTTCCGGTCACCTTCCAAATCAAAATCTTTCTCGAGAATTGGAAGCTTCGTGGCAAGCCCGAAATCACCAATCTTCAACAGCCCTTCAAATGTTATAAAGATATTTGCCGGTTTCAAGTCCAAATGCAAGTAGTTTTTGGCATGGATATACTTGAGCCCGCTCAAGATCTCGATCAAGATCTTCCAGATCCGAAACTCGTCGATTTTGTAGTTCTTGTTCTCCTCCAAAAAGTCAAACAATGTCCCGTTGTCGCAATACTCCGTCATAATATAGTACTGGTGGTTAAACTCCCACGCCTCGATGAAATATACCAAATACTCCTTGCCTTCTTCTTCTTGTTCCTGCAAGTCGACCAGTGTAAGAACCCGCAACGCCTCGATTTCACGCATAATCGCTTTCCGTTCAAGCTTCCCAAGAACAGCACGTTTGGTCCGCTTAATGGCAAACTTTTGGTTCTGGAATAAACACTCGTACGCCACCGAAAACTCACCTGAACCAATGTACTTGATGTTATGCGTGCCAAACTTGTCGTTGAGATGGTCGTCGACATTGGTAGATTTCAGCCGCACCGTTGGCAACAGCTTGCTGAAAGTGATGGTTTCCTGATCACCACCAAACTTGGACCGCCGCTGTGATTCCTGGAGAAGTTGTGTATGGAGTGTATTCTGCTTCTCTTTCGTGTGCAACAAGTTCGTCGGCGTACATGGCTCATGCTCGCGTTTCTTGTCAAACAGCACCGGACTAAAATCGACCGGAGTCGAGTTCGATCGCCTCACGGACTTTGTCGGGGTTTCCGGCACGATCTCAACGTCGGAACTCATGTCAATGTCGAGGTCTGTGGTAAGGATGTTAAGCGTGGTGGCCTTCTGGCACGAGTTGGAGATTGACGGTATTCTGAAGAAGGACGACGTCGAGTCGTTCATCGTCGAGTTGTACGAAACGTTGTTACGACCAACTTCTATCAGAACCTCCAGGTTTTCATCGATGGTGGTATCGTCATGGGCAGATGACACGATATTCGAGAGCGATGAACGGTTCGTGTTGATGAGAATGAGCGGATTCTTTTTGATCGGGGTTTCGGGAGGAGGCTTGTGGCTCTCCTTTGAAATGCTGTTCTTCTTGACCAACCCCGTCGACTTGAACGCAATCTGTAAAGGCTTTACAAACCGGTACAGCGACTTGTTTTCCTTGTCGTCGAACTCAAAGTTATTGTTCGCAAACGGAGGTGGGTGGCCATGGCCCATGCTGTGAGTACTGCTCGAGGTGCTGCTACGCAGTGGCTTCGGGTCTTGGTGCACCACAATCGAGTTCGTGGACGAGTTCGAGAGCTTTCGGTTTTTCGACGGGCTATCGAACTCCATATCGTCAACGTTGTAGTACTCGTAGTTTAGCACTGGCAGCGAGTCAGGTCTATTAAATGGTGATTTGTTGTTGTGCAACGATGTTTTGCGGATCTTATTTGTCGCCTGAGCAGACTTGAAGAGTCCAGACGGGCGCCGTTCCGGTGTAGATCGGTTTGGCGATATTATCGCGTCTTTGTCGGCGTTTTTGAACATTTTGAACCCCTTGAGACCGAGTTTCGACGGTGAATAAAGGTTTGATTGTTTTTTAATGCTATTTGGTGGTTGTATTTGTGGTTGTTCTGGTGAAGATTTGCCGAGCAGGTAGAGAAACGATTTGGAGGCCGCGACTTTAGTGGCTGAAGACGGCGAGGGGCTTTGGCTGACCAAGTTACGCGGCCTTTTGAACTTGTTGTTGGTCGAAGATGGAAGAATGTTGGTGGAAAGAGTGCGGAATGGTGTTCTGGTGGTAGAGATGGGACTCAGGTTTTCAATCGGGGTATGTTCACGCGTGATGGTGGGATGGTTTTTCAATATGGAGGAGTCGATTTCGTTGAGATCACTGATATAATCGAGGTCTTCTGCCACTTTATTGTTGAGGGTTTTGAGGTTTGAGTCGATTGAAAGATTGAGGAATTTTGATGACCGTTTAATCGACAGTTGTTGTGATTGAAACTTTTCTGTATCGTCGCCGTCACCTTCAGGGTCACTTTCCATTGATTTGTATTTTTGGAGTGTGGGTTTTGGTTGTACTAGGTTAATTGGTGAATGGTAAATTTCTGAATCAGAATCTGATTCGTCTTCGTCTTCGATGGGTTCATCGGGGACTTCATGGGAATCAGATTCGATTTCTTCATCGAGAAAATCGTCGATTTTATCATTGTACAACTTGACATTAAAAGCAGGAGATTTGTTAATGGCGAGCTTTTTGGCAGCATTTGTTCCCAACTCGTCTTTGATATCATCAAGAATCAAACTGTTGAACAGGCGACTAAAATGTTCATTGGTGAAGTTTTCCAACTGCGAGTTGTTCATGTACCGAGTCGGCAGTTGCAGTTGTTCCTGTTGAGTAGAAGAGCCTGGTGGAAGCACAGGCTTTCGCAGTAATTTGGGTTTTGGAGTGTGGGTGTCATCAGATACGGAAAAGTTGGTGGACAGCGTCTGCGACGACAGCGTCAGTTTCAGTTTCAGCGACAGAGACGACGACAACGGTGTCGGAGTCGTGGTGGCCGCTTGTGGGTTCGATGATGACTGAGCACCCGCAGTGACTGGCGGGTGCAGATATTCCATTTCTGTGGGTGGTGGAGCGCTGGCTGTAAGCAGTTGGAAACAGTGTGTGAATGTTTGTTGTGGTTTTGGCCATGAGCTTTTTTTTGGGGGGGTGTGTGTTGTGTTGTGTTTATCCTGTACACAAGCGCGGGAGGAGGAAAGGGAAATAAAACAGAAATTGTTCTTTTTGGTTGATTTTATTGGGTTTTTCGAGCTGTAATTTTGTATGGACGTGGATTCTCTACTTTTTAACAAGAACAACAAGCTTTTATGGTGAAAAACAAGTTATATTGATTCAATTACTGGGATGTTTATAAAAAAAATGGAAAGATTTGTTTACGCGTCAGGGGCGGCGGGCAGCAAAAACAAAATAATAAAAAAAAAATAAAATTAAAAAAAAGCAAATTTATCAACCAATGTCGCGCGACATTTAGATTATGTAATGTATCGTGCATAAACCAATATTTATGGTTGTGTCGTGCGCTTACAGTTTGAGGTCCTGATTTCCTTCATTCACGTGCTTATTAATACTCGAACGTTTATTGGCCAGATACTCAAAATGCGCCACCGCAGATCATTTGGTCGCAATAAAATAGCTTTATAATATAGTAAGCATCACTTCCCCGAAACCCCACAGTAAACGTATCCTCATGGCATAGCAAAAGGGAATGAAACTGCCGTTGCCAACCTCCAAAGAAGAAGATAAGCTGGTGCTTACGGATGGCCAGCAATGTTCGAACTGCGGCACCACCAAGACACCGCTCTGGCGACGGGCGCCTGACGGCACCCTCAACTGCAACGCCTGTGGCCTCTACCTCCGTTCCAACAACACCCACCGCCCTGTCAACTTGAAACGTCCTCCAAACACTATTCTGGTGGTCAAGAGCACCAAAGGTTCGTGTAAAGGCGATGGTCGGTGCAACGGAACTGGTGGCTCAGCGGCATGTAAAGGCTGTCCAGCGTACAACAATCGGGTGGTAATGCAGCCAAAACTGCCGACAACAGCCACAAATGAACCCAGTACCAACGAACTGAGTGATGACAGTACTCAAGACGTGTTGGCCATCGCCTGCTTCAACTGCGGCACCACCATTACGCCATTATGGCGCCGTGACGATACCGGAAACACCATCTGCAATGCCTGTGGCCTCTACTACCGTCTCCACGGGCTGCACCGTCCAATACGCATGAAACGCAGCACCATCAAACGTAGAAAACGCAATCTTACACCCTCTGGCCCCGGCCAATCTACCGCCAATACTGCCCGCGATGAGTCCGAAGAAGACATCAGATCCACCCCCGTACCGTCTCCAACACCAATTCCACAGGTCCACCCGCATGCAAACCAGCTTCCATCAATCCAACTCACCATGGTAGGGCCCGGACCCCCTCCACCACGCACAACACCGCCCCCACCAGCACCTCCCGGTATCGGGTACCAGTACTCGTACTATCCGCCATACACTGGCGGAAATCGCATTCCTAACGGGCCAGGACCCGTTCCCGGCCCACCTCCGCCAGGATTCGGCATGTCATATGCTCCAAATACGCCGGTTGCGTACCAGCAGCCATTTGCGTATGGTTCCGAAGTCAAGTTGCCTGAAATCCGTGTGGAAAAAACCACTCCGCCACGGATTCCGTCTCTCAATTTCAAGAATGAATCACAAGTATCACCAGCATTGCCTAACGAGGTTTCAAAAGAGACACTGGTACCGGTACGAGCCCGAGCGCCGCCAGTGGCTATTGATTTCACAGCCGAGTTTTCAAAGCCAACGGTCGTGGTGAAACAAGAAAAGAGCGACAGCGACGACGACAAGAAAAACACCCATTCACGCCAGGCATTATCGATTGGCGGATTGTTGAATGGATAGACTTTTGTATATATAAAAATATGGGAACAGGATGGAAAAATAGATTGATATATAATAGAAAAAAAATTAATCTGGGTTGAAATGACTGACTGTAGAAACAGTGGTTTAATTTATATTCTACAAGAGATTTTTACAGGAATGTAGAATGATTCTAGAAGTGTTTTATCAAAAGGTTTGTTACTGATTTGTTCTTTTTTATTAATTTATTATTTTTTTTTTTTTGCACCCATTTTATTTCATCAATCTTTACGATTTGGTTGTTGGTTGTTATTGTGGTGATTGTCTTGAAGAGAAAATGACAATTTTATCGTTTATTTCCAGCAAAATCTGTTTTGTGGTTTCAGAGATAACAGAAAAGTGGATCTTTCTAAATCATCAATTACTGTTGAGAAATACAATGGCAATAATCTCTCTTTAGGTAATCATACTTTACTTAAAATACTTTACTATGATTTCTCACATTTTACTGAACGGTAGGGATATTTTCCCTGCATGTTATGTGTGGATATGAAGTATTACTTAATTGATTATTTATGCAACAAGTATCTCCATATCTCCGTTGCAACATGAATCTTATAGTAGATTAAAATAAAACTGGATGTAATTCACCATCATCCATCAATACATTTATCTTACAAAACCCTACACATCTTTAAACCATCAAAAGCAGTTCTAGTCACATCGCAAGAGCCTCGATACTACTAGAATTAAGATGATTATGGTTAATCTTCACGTGATGTTTCATCATATGAATATTGATAAACGAAAATGACCAGATCTGGAGCAGAAAGACGGTTTTCTTTCACTATCAATGGCAGAAGTCGACAATTCTCTCTCTAGAAAAGCTAAAGATATAGCTGCTGGGTTTGTGGGCGGAGCCACACAGGTTTTAATTGGCCAACCGGCCGATTTGGTCAAAATTCGACTCCAAACTTCATCCGACACACTGCTGCTTGCGGTAATTCGCCATGTTCTCCGTAACGAAGGTATACTTGCGTTCTACAAAGGAACATTACCTCCTCTTTTTGGTGTTGGAGTGTGTGTTTCGCTCCAGTTTTATGGGTTCCATGAAACAAAACGGTTTCTTATCAGTCGCAATAATCAGCTGCAACTCAACTTATGGCCCCAGACATACATTGCCGGGGCAGTAGCTGGGATTGTTAATACTCCGGTTACAGCACCGGTAGAACAATTACGTATCTTGAGCCAGTCTAGCACCGGTTCCCGATCACTTAGACAAACCGTGAAAGAGATTTACCTGAGTCAAGGTATAGCAGGACTCTACCGTGGGACTACTGTAACACTTTTACGTGAAATTCAGGCTTATGGGGTCTGGTTCTTGACGTACGAGTATTTGATCCAGCAAATCATTGATCTCCAGCATTACAAATCGAGAGATGCTGTTTCAACGCCCGAACTTTTGGCCTGTGGTGCTCTTGCTGGTAATGCACTTTGGCTTTCATCCTATCCAATAGATGTTATTAAACTGAACATCCAAAGCGACGGGTTTGGGCCCAAGAGCCGGTTTAATGGCCGCATCTCATTGGCTGCGAAAAGTATATATACCAACCACGGATTCCGTGGATTCTGGCGAGGAATTGTTCCATGTTTGCTTCGTGCAGTTCCTTGTAGTGCAGGTACGTTTGCCAGTGTAGAACTTGCGTTACGTTTGATGGGATAGAATGATATGGAAAATAGAAAATGTACAACATGAATTATAAAAACAATCTGAAATAAAATAAAAAGAATAAAAAAAAAAAGAAATAGAAAAATTAAAATTACTAACAATTCAAAAATCAAAACAATTCCCAAGTTAAAATGATTTGAATTGTAATTGTCAATTATCGTTTTTTTTTTTCATTATGTTTTGTAGATGTTTCTTAAACTCTCTTTCTCTCCATTTTCTTTTTTTTTCTCTTTCTTTTTTGTGTGATTTTCGACCTGTATATAACATCCTGCATGTACTGACGACCAATCAGTTTTTGCGATTTTTGTCTGACCAAACGAGAATCTTTTCAAAAACTTAGATTGAGCAGACAGTATTTGGTCAACCATGTTTAGATCGTTAACCAGCGTCAGACCGGCTGTTTCCAGTCGTTTGTTCTCAAGCACGGTTCGTGCAGCCAAACCAGCTGCTGCTGCTGTTGCCAACGAATACTTCACCACCGGAGGCTCGACCCAATCTGTATGGCCCAAGGGCTTTAGAGTGCCGCAACCAAAGACATGGGAAGAGTCCGGCGAAAGTGCATTGAGCAAAGCCACCAAGTTCTTCTTCTTGAGCGAAATCGCCAGAGGGATGTACATCTGTATGGAAATGTACTTCCGTTCTCCATACACCATCTACTATCCATTTGAAAAGGGTCCCATCTCGCCTAGATTCAGAGGTGAACACGCATTAAGAAGATATCCTTCAGGTGAAGAAAGATGTATTGCCTGTAAGTTATGTGAGGCCATCTGTCCTGCCCAGGCCATCACCATTGAAGCTGAAGAAAGAATCGACGGCTCAAGAAGAACCTACAAGTACGATATCGACATGACCAAGTGTATCTACTGTGGTTATTGTCAAGAATCGTGTCCTGTTGATGCCATTGTTGAGACTCCAAACGTTGAATACTCGACTGGTACCAGAGAAGAGTTATTGTATAACAAGGAAAAATTGTTGGAGAACGGTGACAAATGGGAACAGGAATTGCAATACTGTATTGATGCCGATGCTCCTTACCGTTAAGCACCAGCATTTTCAGTTCCATAAAGATTAACGATTGTTAGTTTATGCATTTTTATAACAATGTACGATAAAGTATGAAATACAAGTATTAAATAAAGACTTTACGGTGCTTTCTTTCTTTCTTCCTACTGTCTACATTTGGTTTCTAGTAAAATGTTTTTATTATGATGAATCAATCAGTTTTGGATTTGGGAGTAACCAGTGAATGGGTTGGCGTTCTTGCTCTTCAAGTATTCATCGGAAGCTTCTTGCCATTGTCTGTTCATGGTGGAAGGTTCTGGAGCAGCCAAGGATCTGGTGAAGGCAAACAAAGCCATCGAGCCGACAATACCACCAACAACACCCCAAAAGATCTTGGATTCGTCACCTGGAGCGTGCAAAGGCTTTCTTGGGCCCCATTCACCAAAAGAAATGTAGTAAGCAGCCTTCTTTTCGGCAGCAGTGAGTTCTTGCCATGGCAACTCCATTCTGGTCTTCAATTCGTCTATCAAGGCAGTTTGGTCTTGCTTAGCAAGGCCAGCCCATCTGGTTTCGAGAGAAGCAACGTAAGCGTTGGACAAAGGTCTGGATTTGGTAGCAGCGGCAGCAGTAGATTGCAAACGGACAGAACGTGTCGTTTTAGAAGCGATCTTGATGGCAGTTTGGCGGAACATCTTATGCTAGAACAGTTGAAGAAGTTGTGTTATTAGAACTTGTCTACAGGGAAATCCTGAAAATTTTATTGGATAGGTGAGTGGTGGCGCACGACCTTCACTCATACAAGAAAGGAAAAAAAAAAAATTAAAGACAAGTTTGAAATCGTCTGACATTTGGGTTTTTTTTTTTGGATTTCCGCTTTTACTTCGAGAATATTACAAACAACTTGCTTAATTATATGTATGAAATTTATAGGATTTTGTAAAGAAAACGTATTTATGACCAGGAGAAGTACGTGACAAGGGATACTGTGTTCTCGGCAGGTTTCCTCGAGACGTCGTGGATGGAGAGAAAAAGCGATTGATTGCAGCCGATCGTTCTTTTTTTTATCGTACCATTTCCGGGGTCTGGTCATGTGAGTTTTTTTTTTGTACTTCTTCTTCTGTAAGCGAGTTCCTTAACGAACATTTTACGCAGCCAATGGCGTTACTTATGTTGATAACAGCCGGAAAATGGCGTTATCATAACACTGGCCAATGGTGGAAGATGTGAAATTGTTTTTGTTATTGTTTTTATTTTTTTAGATACCAGAAATCACGGGATCAACTCGAAATTACCACAATCGACCGTTTAAGTTGGCCCCGAACTTCCTCCACAGCAACATTGTAAGAATTATTAGTATTGAGAGTAGCAAAATATTCCAAAAAAGCATGGATCGAGCCCCCAACACCAAAGTAAATGTTTTTGGCTGCCACATGAACAAGCGAATTGGTACTTGTAAGCGCAATGATGGTTTCTGCCACTACAGGCAATGTTTCTGGTGAGTAAATTGTTTCGGAAGTGATAATAAAGTCAACCTGCCCCACCAAGGAGTTGAACTGATGACCCCATGATCCAGAAACAAAGCGCAAGTTGACGTTTTTCTGGTTTAAATCGGCTTGGAACGCCGCGATGAGCTCACGCGTCACCAACACTTCGTCGTTATTAGAAGGAACGTCTTTGGTGGTCAATTCCGTCAAGCGTTCTGGAGACAAGAGCGATGCCCAATGAATAAGTAAGTTTGGCACGGTAACAAGCCGCAATACGTCATAGTTGAAGTCCGATAAAATATACGTAGTTGTATCTGATAAAGTCAGCGCCATACGTTTCATCAACAAAAAACAGGTGGGAAGAGCCGTGCCGCAGCCCAAATCAAGAACGGTGGCGTACTTGTCAACGTTAGTGTTTTGTAATTTATCGATTTCATCGTAGGAACATTCCCAGCTCTTGAAGCCACCTTCGTAGACGTTTTTCTGTAAATCATGGCTGTTTTCGCCAATTAATACACGATGGGTCTCATTTTCGGGATCATCTTCTGTCATGATCTGATGTTTGACATCGTATAACTCACGACGATATACGATATTGCCTCCAGGAGTGGTATAGTTATCGAAAGTAAGACGAACATCAACCAATGTTTCTAGTAAAGTCAGTAATTCATGGGATTGTGGAACGTTTTCTGACGAAATTCCTTGCGATAATTGATCCAATGCAGACACAGAAGCTACAGTGGCAACAGGTTTCTCA
Organism: Teunomyces tritomae; assembly: GCA_030568455.1. Lineage (NCBI taxonomy): Eukaryota > Fungi > Ascomycota > Pichiomycetes > Serinales > Debaryomycetaceae > Teunomyces > Teunomyces tritomae. The sequence goes on from JAJMFZ010000003.1 coordinate 672,761, forward strand.
ACGACGTTATCATCATCGTAATCCTGGCCAGAGAATCCAAAGGTAAATGCCATGCTTGATTTTTGTTTCGCATCGCATCGAAGATCTAAGATGCGAAAATGAAAACTACTGGTAACCCATCCAAAACAGAGAATAAGAACAAGATAATGAAAAATAGATAATGAAAAGATTATCGAATCAGAAGTAAGATATTATTTTTACCAATACTTGTATGGGATATGAAACATATCGTTAATTCTATGACTCTGAAGCAATGATAATTGCGTCTTATTGTGCCGAGTCCCGATACGGCCCCCCGGCCAAAAATCTACCCACGTAAAAAAAAACATAATTAAAAATTACGGTGGCTCGCTCGCGGTGGCTCGCGGTGTCCCGCGGTGGGGTACATTGTGAGGCAACGCCATTTTGGTGCTATTTTCTGGCGGTATTTTTTTTTTAGTTGGAGCCGGTCCGCGCCAGAAAGGAAAAAAAGTCGTAGTAAAAACTTCACGTTTCCTGCACCTGCACACCTGCGCGCGCGGATTAGGCGTCTCTGTTGTGTATGTATTTGTAACAGAAACCAAAAAACTACGGAAAGATTTAAGCAATTTACCGCAAATCTTTTTTAACGCCTAGAAATAGCGACCTTTTCACAGGTACTTAAATCTACCAAAACCAGTTCAGTTACACTTCTTTCTTATCTTACTTACCACCATATCTCATTCAGTTTTCCAGGAATTAGAAGAAATAGATAAAACTACCACCATTTCGTTTCCTGTCCCTCTTGTTTTATTCCCCTAATTTTTTAGACGGTATCCCGTCCTGCTAACACCACGAAATCAGCAATCTCCAAAGGGAACTATAACATGTCTGAACCGGGACAACAACAACAATTGTCTCCACCTCAAGAAACTTCAAAGAACTTGAAAAACTTGCTGGTGGAAACTTCAAAGCCATCACCCCACTTAAACCAACCACCATCAGCCCCAGACTCGTCCTCTTCAAGTACCTTCAAAGTCCCCAAACGCATCCTCGTGGCCGATAACAAAGAAAAACGTCTTGGTTCTCAACTGCAACCTTCTGCCGAAACTATAGCCTCGATCCAAACGGAGAAAGAACCCCCGATTCTCCCCATCTCTGTCACATCTACCTCTACCATCTCGGCCCCAACTCCAAACTCAGTAACGCTGCCCACAAGCATCTCTTCGGTATCAACTACCAATAATACAGCTAACCAGGCAGCATTAAAGAAGAATATCATCTCGAGTTTAAACAAGTCCTTGAAAGCAAAACAAAAGATCATCAACTCCCGCGAACCCCACCCCAAAAACTCTACCCTCATCTCAGAAATAATCAACACACAACCAACAATCCTTGCTGGAGATGACTCTGCCGAAACTCTGACGGTGGTTTCAAATTCAACCAGCTCGATTACACCTCAGAACCAGCAAACATCAACCACCGCGGTTTCTACTCCTCCCACAAAGAACAACACTTCTTCCTCCAACGTTCCAACTCTCCATACGATTGCATCAGCTCATAATCTTAATCAGTTGGTGAATTCCAGCAATAATCAAACCACTGCGAGTCTTCTAGACAACGACGCAACTTCCAAACCACCATCCAGGAGCAAACAAAAGAAGATAGCCAAGCAAACGTCAAGCAGAACTGATTTCTTTGCTGCAAAACTTGCTAGTGCCGTGGATGACGTTGATAGCAGCGACAGTGACGAAACGTTTGTCTACGAAAACAATAATATCAACGACTTCGATACCCTAAGCGCCACTAATAACCATTTGGCCTTAGATAGCAGCAGTGTTCATGGGAGCCTGGGGAATGGAGCAAACATGTTATCGCCATCAATAATAGAAGAAGACTTTCCCACCATCACATCTAATCATCTTGCCGAATCAGTACATTCGATTCATTCCAACAAACATGCCAAAAGTAATACTAAACCATCATCCATTGCTAACTCCCTCAGCAGTAATCACTACTTGGAAAATATTATGGGAAGTAATCTGTCACAAGTTAAGGACAAACGGTTAATTTATCAACGGTCCTTCTCGTCATACTCCAATCACGATATGCCTCCAGCTTCTGACAGGTCTTCAGTACTTCAATCCCCTTACAGCCAGTATGCCGATGCAAATAACACTATCACGACCATGAATCAAGGTTTGGGCCTACTTGAAAATAATAATAATAATACTAATAATAATAATAGGTATCACCAAGGCATGGGCTCGAACAGATCTCAAAGTTTAAATGAGTATCAAGATGGCCCTTACGCATACAGTGAGGTTGATGCTGAAGATGAAAATATCTTAGATGATGAGTTAACAGACGAAGAATTTTATCCCAGTCAAAGAAACGGGGGTTCTTCAAGCACCGCTGCCATTGAACAATCAGCCAAGTCAAACCTGACAGAAATCGAAGGAACAGTTGCCACTTCTGCTACCGGTAGCATCCAGCCATCTCATAACGGTCCTCTACATAATTCCACTAGCAAGAGTTCTTCGAAAAAGTACAAAACTTCATCGACATCTTCAAAGTTGCGGTCTACAACGTCCAAACTCTTTGATAAAAAAGGATCTCAGCCTAGGCGGTACAGTATCATTCCTGACGATATTGACATTGAAGATTTTGACGACGAATTGATTTATTATGACAACAATATCCGCTTTCCATACAACTCCAATTCAAACTCCAACTTGAACGAGTACTCGCCATTGATCAACCAGGGGCATAAGGTTCCTCATTACCGTTCGTTGAATTTCCCTGGAATAAAACGTCCTTCTGTATTGAAAAACAAGCGGTACTTGTCAACGGGCCAACCGTTGATCCACGATCCTAACGGAGGCGACTTGCCAACGCCACCAAACGAAAACAATCTTTTTTCCTTTCCTTACCAGGAACAGCAAGGCTACTATTACGATCTTGATGAGTTTGACGAAGAAATGAATGCCGGGGTTGGAAACAGTCCAAACCTTAATCATGTACACCGTACCAGTTCACGCAAGTTCAACAATGCTCCTGGTCGCTACAGTCATCCACATTTATCGCCCAGCACCAACTTCTTTCTTCCCCGGAAGCAGTCGAGCGAGTTCAAGAACCGCAGATTGGGCTTCCTTAAATCATTCATCTACACTTTGGTAAGCATAGTGTGTATCTTGGGTGTTGGGTTTGTGATGGGATTTGTTTTGGCATCGACCAAGGACTTGAGCAACGTTTCCATTGTTGCTATTGAAAACCCGTTAATCAGTCAAGACGAATTAATATTCAATATGATAGTGGAAGCCTTTAATCCTGGATGGTTTACCGTATCGATAGAAGATATCGAGTTGGATATCTTTGCGAAAAGTGGATATTTGCCCAGCGTCGACGAAAATGAAGAAACGGTTGAACAAAGTAGTGTTGAGACGGTGCTATTGGGTACAGTTTTTGCTTTGGAGAGTGAAATAAGTTTTGGAGGCGGATTCTTTAGCCGCAATCCGATTGATCAGACGGGCGAAATCAAGTTGCTCAGTCCAGGAAAGAATTTGACCAACATTGATGTCTCAAAGGGCAAGGATAATGATACTGTGCCTGATAATTCTAAGAAATGGGAAATTATCTCGAAGAATCCATTTGATCTTGTGATTCGAGGTATTTTGAAGTATAATCTTCCGTTGAGCAAGAATACCAAGTCTGTTGTAGTGAACAAGGTACAGTACATTGATCCTAATGATCTTAGCTACTAAAGAGAAAAAAAATTGGGAGGGGGGGGCATATGGGTAATTTAATATAATTATATATAATAGAGTAATACTTAACTTTTCATGATATGGTAATAGAGTTTATCACTCGCAGGAGACACACGAGGAACCAACCTTACCTTGAATGGTTTGGGCTCAAACGAAGCAGCGTCGGGACACGCGTTGCTGGTAAATGGGTCCAAGTCCATGAGTTTACCAGAAGTTGGTGCTCTTATCTTGAACACAAGAATAAACCTCGCTGCCAAAGTGTACAATTCTCTGAGAGCCAATTGGTTTCCAGAACACATACGAGATCCAGCACCAAAAGAGTAGTGAAAGAGTTGAGATTTGGGGACCAAATTCCCGTCTGGAGCAAGCCATCTTTGGGGTATGAATTGAAATGGCTGCGAAAAAACCGTTGGATCGTGGTTCGCAGCAAACGTATTCATTAAAAGCATCGTTCCTGATGGAATGGTGAAGTTTGCGTGTTTAATTTCTCTTGTTGTAGATCTGGCAAGTCCAAGTGGTAAGACAGAGAAGAAACGTAAGGTTTCGTATACCAATGCCATGACAAACGGAGATTCTGTTGAAGTCGCGTCGTGCCATGCTTGTAACAAATCGCCGTTTGCAGAGTTCATGAGTTCTTTATAAGCTCTTTCCTGAAGATCATCACCGTACGGTTGAGATAACTGTCCCATAAGATGATTAAAGTTAAGTGAGGTGTTATCGAGACCAGCACTGACCATCGTGAGGCAAATGCTCTGAATTTCGGCCTGGTCGAGTCTCTGTTCGCCGACAATTTGCCCAATAATACTAAAAACCGCCTCCTGGTTGTTTGCCGCAATTTCTTCCATCATCTTCTGATAGAAGTAGGTCATGTAAACGTCACGGCGAGCTCTGAAAGCAGAAGCAGACCGAGACAGTTCAAACAAACGAATTGGAGGCACGTAATCCAGTAAATTTCCCAATGGTAAACGAAGCTTGATTATTTGGTTCTCCACTTCAATAATTTCTTCTGCCAACTCGGCTTCTAATCCGTAACAGTCGATATGAAGCCCGTAAGCAAGCAGGACCGAACTTCTAAGGGCAAATTTCTGTGCAAACATTTTTAGATCGACATCGGCGGTTTCGCAGCGCAAATGACTAAACAAGTTACACGATGGCGGGCCCTGGAGATTAGGATTAGAGCGAAACACTTGTCGCAACATGTACAGAGACTCTTTGTCGATGGTCGATGACATTTTGCCAACATTTGTGCCATTCAAGTGTTGTGAAATTGTCTTCTTCGTTCTACGAAACGAAGGACACTGAGGCGTTGATCCAATGGTAAATCCTTGCGTACTGGAAACGACAGAATGGAACGTATGTTGAAACGGCCGAGAATTATTTGCTGCCGCATGTTTGATCCAAATTTCTTCAACGTCCTGAGATCTGTTGACCACAACAGCCACGGTATTTCCAAGACGGAGCTGGAAAATAGGACTTTGTTTGCTCCAGTGCATAAACGTTTGGGCCGGATTGTGTTTGCACTGAAGAAGATTACCAACCACTGGAAATCCAGGAATTGTCGGGATTTTGGAAATCCTTTTTGGTTGAGTAAACGTATCGGCACACACAAACACCAACACTACAAATATAGCAAGTTCCAACGGGTATATACCCGGAATATCATCAAACATCAATGGGTGCAAAAAAAAAAGGTACAAACACAAAACGATTTTGATGAGTTTTTTTAAACAATAAAATACATTGTAACATAAGACGTACAAGTACATATAAATTATGTTATTCAATTCAACTTGTTGTTTTGTTACTCTCTATTACACTATCTAAACCATGGCTTCCTTGTCTTGTCCAAGAACTTCGTTCTTATAAACTTCTTGTTGCTGTTCGCGGACAGCCAGCTCGGTTTCTTCTCTAATCAACTCATCGATATCGTAGTCGTACTTGTTAGGGTCAGGATTGATATCTAACTTGACCTTGTTTCTTCTTCTCAATGAATCTTGGCCTTCTAACTTGATTTTCAATGGCATGTCGTCCGTGGTGATTTGCATACGGTTTTTGATGGCAGAAGCCCGTGAACGGATCGATTCTGGAGCTGCTCCACTTGCCACAACTTGGTCTGGAGGCACGTAGCCGTCGAAATCGGTAGATTCGGCGTGTTGCTGGGGTTTTTCAGTAACCTTCTTACGCTTTTCCACCGATACAGTGGTCAAACCGGAAGCATAAGGAAGGTAGACAATTATAGCGACAAAGATCACTGCTACTATAAGTAAAAACAAAAACATGAAGCTGGAAAGGAAGAGATGCTGATGGCAGATGAAGCCAAAGTTAAGGGAAATTCGATTGGTGAAGGATACTTTTCAGACGTTTTGTCTCTTTCAGACTTTTTTTTGTCTCTTTCAGACTTTTTTGTTGTCTATTTCAGACATTTCAGACATTTTGTGCGAAACCCACCAAAATATCAACTAATGATGTTACGCCAGTTGGTAAGCGTTGCAAAGCGGACGGTTCCTTTACGTGCCGCAAACGGCATATACGTACGGAAGTATACATTAAGCACCGATGGTGAGAATATAGAAGATAAAATTGACCGTGTGGATTTCCTGCAATACTCACGGATTGCCAATGAGTACTTGGAAAGTGTGGCTGACCAGTTGGAAGAGTTGCTGGAATCGTATCCGCAAGTCGATAGTGAGTTGGCTCTGGGTGTGTTGACGGTAACGGTACCACCAAATGGGACTTATGTTATCAACAAGCAGCCTCCAAACCGTCAAATCTGGCTTAGTAGTCCTATAAGTGGACCAAAACGGTACGATTTGATTGGTGGAAAGTGGATAACTTTGAGAGACAATTCGTCGTTGACGTCGTTGTTGGAGCAGGAAATCAGAGAAGCATTACAGAACGAATTCAAGTTTGATGTTGAAGAGTAAAGAGAATAGAAATTAAGGATTTTGAATGGTTATAATATGATGTAGAAACCAGAGAAATATTTGTGTCTGTTTCTGATAATTTGTCTTTTTGTTCTTTTTTTGTCTGATTCATATCTAAAAAATCTTGTATATACACGTGACTCTATCCTCAATTATTATCAAGTTGTATCCTATTGAACATGGAGAAAGCAGCGCCCCCAGCACCAGAAGGGTGGGTGGTACAATGGGATGATGATTATCAGACATACTATTTTGTGAACTTGAGTTCGGGTCAATCACAGTGGGAAATTCCACTGGCAACGGGGCTGATTCTACTTGAACCTACGAGTCTGATTGAACTACAACTTGAGCGCCAGTTCCGACGTCAGGAATGGGAATGGGAATGTTTTCTTGCGTTCCAAGAACAGCAGCGGCGGCAGGAGCAGGCCAGAATGCAGCATAAATGGAAAGACTTTCTTGGCCGTCTCGGCACGGGCGTTGCAGTGGCAGGAGCCGGCCTTCTACTTCTGCACTTTACCCGCGGCTCCCTGGAACTGACGGTGGTGAATAACTACTACGTCAAGCATATCCATAAACATTTCGGTAGCTACGAAGAATACGTGGCTTCAAGAGAACATTTTCCTCGCGATCATCATCAGTAAGTATATAAAGAAAAAGGAGTTCTTACAAGTGAAATACTAACATTTACTTAGCCATAATATGTTCCATCATGAACATATGCCCGGAACATCACCATATTCGAATTCACATGGACATAAATTTTGGAAACTGCCGGATTCCGATTCGTTCGATTCTCCAACCATTCCCGAACAAAAAGGTCCGTTTGAACAAGCCGGTGGGTTTGATAAAATGGACCATATTCCAGGAACCGGGCCGGGACCGGCAGCCAATGCTGGTGCACCGGATTCAGATGCTGTTCCGCCAAAGAAACGGCGGATTTACTGATTTTAAATGTCTGAAATGTATACCAATTAAGTATATAGTGAAAAATTTGTCTGAGGTTACAGCAATTGTCTTTTGGTTTGTCTAAAATGTACGTAATAAATGTCTGAAATATGAAATGTTTGGACAAAATCAAATGTCTGAAAAAAAAAAAAATGTCAGACCCGAATCAAAAGGTTCCTGTGTATTGGACACAAGCGCATTGAAGAAGGCGTTTAACAAAGGCCATGCCTCGACTAAGGTTGAAAGGCCCGCGACAAGCACATCAGAACGTGTCTTATGTACACGAAAGTAACATAGAAAATGGTGTTGTAAATCGAAGTTTGTTTGTGGTGATTAAATTAAAGAAAATCGACGACGAATTACAAGCACTCGATGCTGAACTCACTCAAGCATTAGCTGATGTCAAACAAGAACAAGAACAAGAACAAGAACAAGAGAAAAAGACCAAAGTAAAGAAAGAGAATCATGAACAGGAAACAAAGCCAGAATCTGAAAATTATCGTCCAATTCCATCACATATTCTTCCTATGGTTGAGAACGAACTTCTGTTTGATGATGATGGACTTGTGGATCGAGTGGTTTTCACGCTTATGGATCCACTTGCCGGTACAAAGATTCGACTTCCAGTTAAATCTGATCGTTGTATTCACTTTGAGTGCTTTGATTTCGAAACATTTTGTCTCTTTAACAAGATTCCACCGGGAGTCCAGACATTATTGAAGAAAGACCTTGCCAAAAAGTCGTTCCATTCATTATCAACACCAGAAATACGACCGAAACGATCTGCTGTTCGTATCATCGAGACGTACCTGTATCACCAGAACAAGATTCCCATGTATAAATGTCCGGTGTGCGATGCAGAGTTTCCTCTTAGTGAACTTATCATCAGCAATGCATTCAATTACTTTGTTAAAAGCACTCCTCGAGGTACACAAAGAGTAGAGCTTCGAGAAATGAAACGGTACAAGATCTTGGAGGAAACACAAACGGCACCACCAGAAGAAATTGTGATTCTTTCCGACGAAGACGAAAACGAAGACGACGACATAAACAATGAGGAGAAGCAAACCGTTCACGATGAAGAAGATGAAGCAAACGATACTTTTCATGATAACCCGCTCGACGATGGCTTGGACGATTTGTTCATGCTGCTTACAGATAATTATACTGGAACAGGAAGCTGGGATGATCCTGTAACTCTCGACTGAACAAAGTACAAGAAAGACATGATATCAAAGTCCATGGCCGGTCCACGGGCTAAATGCGGTTGAAACAGTTTCAGAAGCTTGTAAATATGCTGTGAATTTCTTATTTAAGTCGTTTTAATTAAGGATTCTATAGCTTTAATGTACAATTAATATCATATTACAAATATCACATCTTTTAACCAAAGTAGAATGTTTTATAGAAATTATAAACCTTCATAACTCTAATAACATTCTATTCTTGAAGTATTCTACTATTTTTTTCAATTATTCAATAATTCATAAATTTCTTAACTAATGTCTAAATAAGTAACCTTTTTATTGGTTGGCAATGATTTGCTTGATGGAGTCAACCACGGATTTTTCAAGACCGATGAATTTGAATCCCAACAATTCTCTGGTTTTCTTGTTGTTAATGTGGTTTTCATCAACAGAAATCTGTTCCTTGGTGGTTGGAGTTCCAACAGGCAACTTGCTTCTCAATTCAGGGAAGTTCTTACGGATCAAATCAAGAACATATTGCGAGCTGAACTTACCTTCACAGGCAGTCAATCTTTGATTAATTGCCTTGTCTTGGAAAGCAACAAGATGGGCTTCAGCAACATCTCTAACGTCGATATAACTACCTTGGGTGTCTGGAACCTTGTCTTCAGGAGTGAGTTTCAACAAAGCACTGATGATTTCAGCAGAAGTATTCAAAGTACCCTTGGCACTTTCATCAAAAGCTTGTGGACCAAAGACATAGACTGGGTTAACGGTTGAAAGATCAAAGTTGACCTTGTTTTCCTTAATAAAATTCCAGGCAGCTTCTTCAGCAAACTTCTTGGAAGCAGAATAACCCTTGAATGGGTTAGCCTTGGATTCTTCCCATCCAATTGAGTGCCAGCTGGTTTCATCCAGAACAGCAGGTCTATTTGGGTTGGTGTAGTCGATCATGGCAACAATCGATGAGGTAATGACAACCTTTTTGATTTGAGGACCGTAGGTTTTGATGGCTTGCAAGGCGTTCTTTGTACCGTTGACAGCAGGAATCAAGAGATCTTTTTCAACATCTTCAATGGTGAAAGTAAAAGGAGAAGCAGTGTGTAAGAAAATGGTGACTTCTGGGTGGGCCTTAAGAGCTTCATCAAAGGCACCTTCCTTGGCGATGTCCTTGACGATTTCGTAAGAAAACTTGTCGGAGTTCAAGTTTCTCTTTAAGAATTCACCCTTTTCAGTAGAACGGACGGAACCAACAACGCTGTAACCCTTTTGGATTAACAATTTGACGATGTGTTGAGCGATGTAACCTGAAGCACCAGAAACAAAGACAGAAGTAGAAGCAGACATTTTTGTTAGATTTGGTAGTTTGTTTTAATTGAGTTTATTGTATTGAGTAGAGTAGAAAAGGCCTTTGGGAACTACTTATATATCATTGCCAATGGAATCGGGTCATCTGATAACATTTCAGTTAGTAATACATCTACGTATGGATTTAGCAATGCTTCCATAGTAAATCGGCTGCAAAATTCGTAAGCAATTAATTTGCGAAAATTATTCCCGACATTTTCTTCGGAAATAGAACACGGAAATATACATTTGCACTGTGGTTATGTGCAGGCTGCTTACAAAAGAAAAAAAACAACTTTTCTGTGATTGTATGCAGTCTGGTATTTTTATTTCCGGCTCCGTGAAGCAAAGGTTCCTATTTTTTTTTAGAATCAACTGCATTCATCAGTCAAAATGTGACAAGTTGTTGATTTAATTAAGTGACAAAACATTCAAGTAAAAATATAACAAAAATTATAAAGAAAATGATTAAGAATTAAAAAGAATCTACACACAAATGAACTCAATTCAATTCGTTTCAATTCAATTACGCTTACAATGTCTTCGTAATATCTTTCTTTTTGTTACGCTTCTTTTTGTTACAGCTCTTTATTCATTGAAAAAGACCATAAATTCCTGTACATTGTCTGTATCCTGTATACACTCTCGTGTTTGTTGTCCTGCACATACCCATAATGTACCATCTTTTTTAATCTCCTGGTTCTGAAAATCAAACCTTAGCACCATGTCTTTCCGGCTACTACTTCCCGTGTGGCGTGCTCCACTTTCTGCACGAAGTATCCATGCTTCTTGTAGACTTCGGGTCGACTTGGACGGACTCCTTCGAGAAAACTCCGCCGCTCCAGCCTTAAAAACCAACCGGTTCCAAAAACGGTTTGAAAAACCCAAAAAACACGAAAAGAAACCCCACCAACGCCGCCAGCATCCTCCACAACGTCCCACACTCACACTTACCACTGGATCTGAACAGGCACAAAACGCACTAAAATCGGTGCTTGTCAAAGTCCGTGAAGCCCAGCCAAACTTGATGGTACGGTACGTCGATCCGGCAACCAATAGCGTCGCTACTCGTCACGTCGTAGCCGATATCGCAAACCAACTCGATCTTCGGCAGCATGGAATCGCATTTATTGCCGGAAACGGTGATATGCCGATGGTGAAACTTGTGAAAACCGCCGATATGATAAAAACTTATACCGATGCATTGGCGGTACAGAAAGAACGCGAGTTGCTCGAACACGGCAGTAAATCAGCACGGAATGCGGTGAAACAACGGCTCAAGATCGAAAAGAAGAAGTCGGCGTCGAAGTTCTTGGACGTTTTCTGGTCGATCAGCAAGCACGACTTGCAGAACCAAAAAACCAAAGAAATCACCGATGCTGTGATGAAAGGAACCAAGTTTGTACTTAATCTCAAACCCAAACGGCGTTTCCAGGATATTAAAGATGTTGAGGAGGAGTTTGTTGAGTTCTCGAAGCGACAACAGGTCCATGAACTTATTGTGGCGATGTTGAGCGAGTTGCCATGTTCATTTAAGGAAGAAGGCGATTTGGAGACAAAGATGGCGATCGAAGTGACGCCAGATCTCCGTCCAGTGGAGTCTAAACAACAAGATACAGCAAAACCTGCTCCAGAACGCAAGAAACGCCAGCCAAAACCACAAAAAAAGGCTACTACTAGCGAAGACGATTTGGACTCAATGTACCTGTTCAAGATCGATGACTGAAAAAAAAACCCCATGTAAATAGAAATCAAGCAATACTACCGTAATTATCGCGTTGCTGGCGTTGCTGGCGGAGTTTCAGCACCTTGTAACCAAACACATGGCTATCCACCAAATCATCGACAATCGGATAGTTCAAAAGACGTTTTATTTCGTTCTGGTCGAGGTTATAGTTGTTGATCACCGATTGGGCAAGCTTGTAGTATTCTTCGTCTTCATCCAACATCTCCTTATCATAATTTATGGTCGAAAGTACGGGATCTTGTTTAAGAACGTCTGTAACAAGTTCTGGACCGAGAACTGGCGATGTCGGAGGCGATGCCACGTACAATCCGCGAACCAGCGAGTTGATTGTTGGCGGATATTCCAGAACAGTGTCGCTGACGGGTTTTGGAGTCGTGGTGGTAGGGAGCCAGTGTTTCTGTTTGCCATCACCATGGTACCGTAAACCACGGCTGATTCTGCTCATACGACCGTTGGAGTCGGGATGGGCGATCAACGCCTCGACAGAGTCAAACTGCTTGTAATCTTTGTAGTAATCGCCATAAAACGTGAGCTGGAAGTCGTGGATCAAGTCACGGATACCAATCATGTCCTTAAATGCATATTTGAACCGGAGCCGGCCGTTCGGGATATGTGCTATGGTGAAAGGACGATATGAGAATGAGAACCAGTGGCCCAAGGCAAATGCCACGAGTTCCACGCAGAGCAAAGCGTTCTGAATACACACACCGATGCTTCCTTTGGTGTGCTTATCGGATTCAGGAAGGAAATGAAACACGTTGAGCACTGCCAAAATAACACCCTGCCAATAAGAAGCAAAGATAATGAGTTTCACGCACAAGAACTTGCCGACAGGACGGAACGGTTCGAGGTCCAGCCACAAGATCTTCCAGAAAATTGCAAGACAATAAAGTGATAGCGTTACACTTGCGTTGTACACTAATGTGAGCCACAAGTATACTGATTTGAAGCCCATATCGTTGACATCGTACCATCCAGCGAGTTCGGTGACAATCACCAATCCACAGATCGCTGGTTTAAGCCACACATACTGCAAAATGCCCCGTTTGAGTCTGAGAAACGTGTATGGATCAGAAATGTCCATTGGTGGCAACACAAACCGCAAAAATCCCGGATGTTGGACAGGCTGACGGCCTGAAGTCATGATGATGATGTTACGTTCTCCGCCCAACATCGTGGTAAGAAGCAGGAAAAACGTATAGATAACAAACGCTTCATAAACTTCACGCACTGGTTCCAATACAAACCGGTTCATGGACGACGTTTGGTCCTTTAACATCGAATAACACAGCACCGCAAATAACGGTACAATCATTTGGATCCGAATCATTAACCGCTGATGGAATGGTTTGCGATAGTTGATTAGATGCAAATAGATACTGCACACAATAATAACTGTAGCCACAATGCTGCAGTATAGCAGCAACGTGTTGATCCACGTCGGAAGCTGAAGCACCGCCATTAAATGTATTGGGATATTTAAAAGATTATGTAAGTGGGGGAAAACTCAATCGCTTTTGGCAATAAAATATGCTTCCTCTCTTTTCTCTCTTTTCTGTTAGACGGTGGAACCATTATGTAATTGCTTAGGTAATGGTATATTATGTAATAAAAATAACGGACTTATACCCTCAAAAAAATATATATATATATATTTAGATCTATACATGATTATTATTATTATTATTATTAAACTAATATAATATCCAGAACTCGCTATATTTATGTACTATGTAACTCCTGCTTCCTTCAACTTCTTGGCCCGTTCCTTCTCCAAATTGATTTTCTGAAGTTCTTCCTCAGTAACCAAGTGATGTTCATGGTTTTCAGCACGGTGGCCGGGCCGACAACAGTCAATCAGATGCAAAAACCCGTCCTCCGTCACCTGCGGCATCAAATACCGCTTTTTGGGGTCCACGGCAAGCATTTTACGGACCAAGCTACGAGATTCTGCTGGTAAGAGTCGAAGTAACCGGTCAGGACCCTGTGGTTTCTTGCCATCGGTGGCCAACAGCGACGAACTCGTGTCGTGATCCTCATTGGGTACGCCCAAAAACAGCTTGTAGCTCGGTTCTGTTATCTTGGGAATCTTCCATGGGAATCTACGAAGTATCATGCAACTGTAAATAATGGCAATTGACCAGACATCCGCTGGCCGCGGGTCGTACCCGAAATTCGATGGCTCAAACACCTCGGGAGCCAAGTATGGGTCTGAACCCACAATTCCCCGGGCCCGGACAAGCTTATGATCTCCATCTAAAAGCTCATCCGTAAGTGGGTTGTGCGGGGAGTCTGGTGTCACTTCTTTTTTGAACTGGACAGCGGAGCCAAAGTCAATAATCTTGAGGATTCCGTCGTTAGTGACCACACAATTGTCCAACTTGAGATCACGATGTGCCAAGCCATGTTCGTGGAGGTACGCTACACCCTGCACAATCTGGTGAAAGTAGCACAAGATCTCGTTCGTGGTCATAAGACCCGACATCACAAGGTTGAAAAAGTCGTACGGACAGTACTCCATGACAATGTAATACTCAGTATCGTGTATGAGACGGGCCTTGTCCTTAACAAGATCTTTTGTAGTAATCAAGTTGTCGTGGTTGAGGTATGCTCCGATCTTGTACTCGTTGTTGACCCTGGTTTTGTAGTCAGACTCTGATTCTGTAGCAAGTTTGGCTCTAAACTTCTTCACGGCATAAATTTTGCCCGAATCCTTGTTGGTAACGATACTCACGCTGCCCAGCGCTCCAGTACCAAGCAAACGGCCAATATCACCGTATTTCTTGTACACTTCCAGCGTTGATGACAACGGAAGTGCCGGTTTTGGCGTTGTCAGAGGCTCATCATGTTTAAGTTTCTTGAGAAAACGCCGGAGCGAAAGGTGTGGTTTCTTTTCCTTCTTTTTATCCTTCTTTTCTCGGGTTTCTTTTGTTCCATTTACTTCTTCTTTGTGTTTTACTTCTTTCTTTACTGGTTTTACTTCCTTTACTTCTTTCTTTGCATTTCCATTTCTTAATTTTTCATCTTTTCTTTCTTCTTTATCTGTTATAACATCATCATATTCTTCTTCATGATGTTCCTCATATATTTGTTCACTGTCGCCATTTTCTTCAGAATCTTCGTTTGTTGGACGGTACTCTTTCAATTCCTTTACTGGTGGCTTGTATGACTTAATTTCCTTGGATTCATGACCAGAGTCCTTTTCAAAACGTCTGGTCGATTGTTGATCCTTGCGTTTCATGAAGCTGCTGATTGACAGGACCGAGCTCTGGGGAGAAATCGACGTGTGCAGGCCCTTTTTGCGGAGAAACAGTCTATGGTTATCATCAGAAGACAGCGGCAGCAGCAGAAAGAGCATTTTGAAAGACGACATCAAACGGTTCGAACGGAATGCAACTTCGAGTGGGGGGAGGAGGATGGAGGGAGGACAATCTCAAAGAAACGTCAGGCGGAGTAACAGCAGGAAAGGGAAATTAAAATAATAAAAAAATTAAACCTAAAGTATGTCTAACAGAGCTTTGGAAAGTGGCTGATGTAACTATGCAAGCAGAGACGGAAAGGCTGATCCTGATGTGGCGGAAAACACAAGTATAGTGGAGGAAACACTTTTTGGTGGCCTGAGCCTGGACACGGATCGGCTCGTTTTTCAGGTGTGGAATACAACATGCAAAGCGGAGGGCGTAAGGTGCAAAACCTTTCAGACTAAATCCGATTGCCGGTGGCCGAGCAGCGAAAAACGCCACAAAACCCATTTTTTTTCCCACAAGTTCCGCACCCTGACGCTTTAACACGCTTAACTTGATCCCCTAATCTCCTCACATTCTTATGCTTGCTTTATTAACATATCTGTGGTTTTGTTAGGCTCTTCGTTTATGGGTTGCTTTTTTTTTTTTTTTATTTTTGTAGTTTAATTGTGTTTCAAGGCCAAATTTATAATTTTCCTTCTTTTTTTTTTGACCCCGTCATCACTCGGTTACTCTCTTTCTTCTTTCATTAATACTTTTAAGGTTCTCCACATACTGTTTTTCTTTAACCAATTTTTCTGTCTGTTGTTGAAGAAGTTGAGTTCTCTTTTTATATTTGTATATACTTGTTTCTTTACTTATGTTGTAAATATCTCTACTTTATTACACTTTTTATTCCCTCTTCGTCCTTTCTTCTTTACGTTTTATTGTAGTCTACATTCTATTCTCATCTACTTTTATTATCCTTAGACCCTTTCGTCATCGCTGACATTCTCAATAATCGTCTTATGGACGCCTTGATAATTCACTACCGACTCAACAATCCCCCCTGTCCGATACGACCGTGTTGTTTGATACTCCAATTCCTCACGGTCACCTGGACGTCCGTGGGGAACATGCTGGGGCGCCACGCCAGGAGTAACATGTCCATTTCCATGCGATTTATCCTGTGAGGCCCGTCTGGCTTCACGCAAAGCTCCTTCCTCACTCACATGGATCGCTCCATATGATTGACCAGCAGGTCCAGGCCGGTTAGGACCCGGTAACGCCGTTTGGAGCGTACTTGGGTTCGGTTTCTTGATAGTAACGTACGAACGGTTCAGTTCCAACGGATTGAGCGCAGGATTCTTTGGTTTCCAACCACGAGCACCATCAATAGTCGCTCCCAAGAGAGGCAGCGTCGCTTTGATGTTACTTTCTTCATTGAAGTTGCGAGAATTGCTCTGGTAAAGGTTGTGGAGATACAACGTCAAGTTGCGCTTGCTGAGCGGTCCCGGCTGTTCCCGCTTGATGTTCTTGTTGATGTCGACATACACGTCCAGCTCGTCGACAATCTCTTCTCCAATAAGCTCTTCAATGACATCTTCAAGTGTAAGCACTCCAAGCGCACCTGAGGGTTCGCCAGGGTACTCACTTACCACAATCATGTGAGACTTTCCTTCTTGGAAATAGTTGAGAATGTTGAGACACGAAGTATCGATGCCGGTTTCCGGGAGTGTTGCCAATGGGAACAGTGCCACGGGCAATGCATCTTCAGGGTCGTAGCTGATGAGAACACGTACCAAAAGCATACCAATGAAGTTAAGTGGTTCATTAGGGAGATGGATGGGGATCCGTGAAAAACCAGCATTGAAAATCTCTTCGACCGTCTTTTCGTCAAGGATCGTGTCGGCACTCATGGTGTAAACGCGGCTCATTGGGGTCATAATCGACGAAACACTCTTCTCCTTAAGGTCAAGCACCGCTGAGATGATCGTGACTTCGTCCTGGTTGAGTCTTTCAACTCCCATCGTCTTATGGAGGGTCACCAAGGTCTTGAGACCCGATTTCTTGTAAACGGTGCCGTGATCTTCGCCCAAAATGTAATCAAGCAACATGGCGCATGGGTATGCAATTGGATACATCACGTACATGAGAACAAGCACAAACGGAGCAAACACAGCTCCAACTTGGAGCCCGTAGCGGACACAGATTGATTGAGGAATGATCTCACCAAACACGACAATCAGGGCTGTAGAAGCCACCACAGCTGGCCAGCCGCCGCCCAAGCAGCGGTCCAATACAATTGGAAGGGTTTCGTTAGTAATAACGTTCAGAAGAAGCAATGTGACCAACACCCAGTGTTTGCCACGGCCAATGAGTCGAAGTACTTTTCTTGCATGTTTTCTTTCGGTGGGTTCGCCACTGGAAGCAATGACTTTGAGATAAACTTCATCCTGGCCCATAAGACCGAGTGTGAGACCGGCAAATACCCCGCCAGCAAGTACAAGGAATACTGACGTGAAGAGGTTGGCGGCGAACTGTTCGCGGGTCATTGGAGATTTTGCCACGGAAGTTGCCGGATTTGAAGGTGTTGATGAAAGGATTGGTATTGCAGTCGCCACACGGACAAGTTGCGACAAAGAAAACGCCATTTTACTGGCATAAACGTGTGAACGTGGCATGGTGGTGGAACAGACGAGTGGCTGGGTGCGGTGACAAGGCAGTGATGTAGTGCAGATTAGTCGTAAACGGTCTCTGTGTGCAGGCCCGACAAAATCCAAAAAAAATGACAAAATCCAAAAAAAGACAAAATCCAAAAAGAGACAAACAGCGAAAAACGACGCACTGACTCTCTTTTATTTAAGCGCCACGTTTTGGCTTTAATCTTTTAACTCATTAGTCTTCCATTGTTGGATTTTAAGTTCTGTTTGTGGTGGCAATGAGGTTGTTTTATTTTTCTCTTTACTTTTTTGATGGATGGAATTGAATTTGAATGTGAATTTGAATTTGCCGTGGATTCAATGACAGGTTGGTTTTTTTTTTTTTTATTTTATCTTCTCCCCGCAATATGTCCTTTGAATACTTTTCCTTGTTTTCTTTCTGTCTTTACTTCTTCAAATTACAATATTGTTTTCTGATTCTGATTCTGTAATTTTAAATTCTTTTGATTTCATCAAATCTCTGTTCACTTTTTGTTTCAATTCTACTTTAATTCTGTTTTTTCTATCACAGTTTGTTTTAAATATTTTTACTTCCATTTTCTTTCATTTTATATTCAAGTTCATTCTTTTTCTTTATTACGTTTATTCTCTTCATTATTACCATTACTTCTTCTTCTTCTTCTTCTTCAATAAGAAAACCGTTTATTCTATTCATTCTATCCATACTTTTTTTCCAATCCATGCTACCACTTTACAAGTAACGCTTCGCCACGCTCCACCTTCTTGAATCCTGTCCGCATCAACCTCAGCTCATCAATATCACGACAGAATTCACGGCTCCAGGCCTGTAACCGCTCCACAAGATCTTCACTCGCCAACTCATCGCTTGGAATGTCACCGTACCTCTCCAATGCAACCGCAAGCCAATCTTTCGCAGCCACCTCATTTGGCTGCGAAATAAGCCCTCCACCATTAATACATCCGGATGGACACGCCATCACCTCAACGTAGTCACATTTCGCCACATCAACAGCCTCAACAACTTCTTTGACAACCCGACGCCGAGCACTCGCAAGTCCTCGACCTTTGGTGCTGCCTTTAAGTTTCCGTACCAAATTCTGAATGTTTCTAAACCCATTCACCACCGCTGCCCGGGCCAAAATCGCACCGCCACTCACCAATCGAAGCTCGTAAACGTCACTGTTCTTTCCCATAATCGTTTCAATCGCCATTTCTCCCGTAAACCCGTCGATTTCCTGTTGTTTCTGGCACAACCGTAAGTAATTGTATGCGTAGCCTCCAGAAGCCGAACCTACATCGTTCAGCCACGAAACATCAACAAACGGCCACAGAGATGGGGCAGCATCTTCATATACTTTGCTGAGCGGTTGCAGTTTCGTGGCCAGTGCAAACGGCACCTTTTTCTCTTCAATCAACGCCACAAACTCTTTGGGTGTAAGCACACAATCAACGTCCGGCAGCAATTCCTGTTCCAACAGTCCAACTTCTGGACGAGCGCTCTCGAGTTTCTTGTCAAAGCACGGCATCACCGCCAAATGATACACATTCAGGCGCTGGATGCCGTGTTGTTTCAGCACCAACGTCTTGAGCATACATCCAGTGATCTGTTGCGTCGATTTGACCGTCGAAATCCGATCCAACACTTCAGGATGTGTCTTTTCTGCGTACAACACCCAGCCAGGACATACCAGCGAAAGAAGCGGGCCCGAGGCACCGGTTTGTTTGCGTTCAAGGATGGTTTTGGCCTCGGCTATAAGCGAAAGCTTGCGTCCCAAGCCCGTACCAACAACATATTTAAATCCAAGCAGCTTAAGTGTTGTTACAAGTCGGCGATCAGCCTCCTCGACAGTAATTCCGTATGCCTGGGCCAACGAGGCCCGCGCCTGGTGGCATACCAGAGCAACAAAGACGTCCTGACGACGCTCCTCAAGCGCTTTTACCAACTCATGGTGTGAATGCTGAGCAACAAGAACCTCTTCGGCCAGTGTGATGCATCCAGAACATGCCAAACAATCTGCTAACGAGATCTGGGCCGGCGAAAGGTGCTGCTGCTTGCCATCGATTTGTGAGATTTCAAGCGGATTTCCAGCATCGTCAAGTTGAATATCAACCTCGTAGCTGCTCTCAGGAACGCTCACCGGCTTGATACACGCCACTCCGGGCGAAATAAAGTCGTTTAGGTCCTCTGCTGAAAGTAATGAACTCATACCGTTTTCTTATCGCGTTGTGATGGATTATTAATGCGATGCGTCACGTGAGCTGAACCTGACTTCTACTAAACAAGAAACAACGGGTAACGTTTTCAATATACTTGTAAGCAAATATGAAGACGGGAGATTAAAGGAGTTTAGTATGGGTTAGTTGGAAGTTTCTAATAATATATGTGGATGATTCCTTTTTTTTTATAGTCTTGCTAAAAATTTTCCCTCGTAATCATTGATAATACTGCGGTCCTGGTCTTGCTCCCTTCTTTTCACAAATCACCGTTAAGCTTAATGTCAGCACCTGGCAGATTCGATTTCCTAGGTAAATGAACTGAGAAACATTGAAGATTAGATGAACAATTTAATTCATGATTATGAATGATGAATATTTTATAAAGAATCCGTTTAATAATAATTAATATTACAATTTTATAATTATTAAAATTCTTACAATAAATTATCAAAACCAATAACTCTAATGATCCAAACTGATTCAATAAATATTACTGTTTACACTAATTTCTTTGATTTATTTTATCAATGTACATTTCTAATTTTTTTTTGAATGGGTTTAATCTTCATTTAAATCGTCCAATTCATATTCCATCGCTTCTTCCTTAGCCCCATTTTCATCGTGACCGACCAACCACAAGTATGAGCCCAACAACACCAACATCCACAAGAAAACCATAAATGCTGCTGCTGTTGCTACTAAAATGTACGCTGAATGATCAGACCCAAGATCGTGTACCAACTGTAATTGTTCTTCGTTTGCAGCCATAAATGAGATCCCTGCAAGCACAAGACAAAATGGCGGAATGTACTGGAACGGCAAGATGCGGCCAGATTCCGAACATGGCCGGTCTCTCAAAAGAAACAGCGTTTCAATAACTCTGGTTGTTCCTGCAGCCATCAATGCCATACCAAACATCGCATGCACCTTGGTCGAGATTTCCAAGTGCTGTGCGTGCTGCAGCATCGAGTAGCCGGTAAACACAAGCAAGAGCAGCGGCACAAACGTCCGGCGACCGCCCCACGCAAGGTACATCCCAACTAGCCCGCCAGCCCACCATATAATGCCCATGGCTGTGTGCTGGTAATCGCCCATATTCCATGGTTCCCGGCCCCACCGGTGCTCGGTAAACGTGTTCACGATACCCCACACGCACATAATTGTCGAGTCAAAGAATTCCTGCGACGGACCGGCGGTACGCTGCCGCAACCATGGTATTACAAGCACCCATGAAAGCACAAACGCATACCCAACGAACGCCAGGCCCATAATCCCGTGTGCAATGCACTGGCCGGTGTGGCGGTCATAACAGAAGCCAAAGAGCGCCACCGGAGCTAAACATACCCGGACCCAGCCCGCACATACGGCTATAACTGCCATAAACTTGTACAATTTGGTTGCAGCCGTAGTTCTGATCCCCAGAAGAAACCCCGCGGTAACCGGAATTTCCAGATTTGCACCCATGCTACCGGAAATCGGTGAGTACCACGCCTTGCGAGCGGCTTCCAAGCCCACAAGAACGGTCAATCCCAACCATATCGATACGAACCACGAGGTTCCGACCGAAGTGCGATTTTCGTGGTTATCGACATTATCCGGAAACCGAAGTAAAAGCGACTCAACCACCGAGTATGCCGCGCTTGCCATGTGGAATAAGACTGCGGTCTTGAAACGATTGGCCAGCGCCAATACTGCGGACGCCGATGGAAAGAGAAGAATAAGAACGAGTGTCATGATCCAATGAAATGTCTTGGACCCCGCGTTTATGGGGTGGAACTCGGGGAGGTCCCCGTCCATATCCATCTGCATAGTGTGATTTGAATTATCAAGTGCGAGCAAACTATAAATCAAAAATATATGAAACACGACACGTAACATACACGACAAAAAAAATTACAACACATGTATATTTGTATTCTTAACAAGAGGTTTTTTTTTTGTTAAAAAGGACATTTATCGGGATCAACATATATATATTTTTCTTGTTTTGACGTAGGTACGCCATATGTAGGTACATTGCCTGAACTGTAAGGGGTTCGGCATCGCCCGTTGAAAAACTCGTGTTAAAAATTGCATCTATCGGGTTAGCGTAACATAGACCCTGCATACACTCATTGCGGTACCCAAACCAGTCAAATCCATTTTCCATTGCCACGAAACTCATCTATGCTTCTTCTCCCGCTTGTGACACTTGCCGCCGCAGGCACGGTGGCCAGCCACATGATCCCGCCGCGGGACTATGCTAGTCGTGACTATTTCGTCGTGGAATTCAACACTAGCGAGTCGCAGGCGGCGCTCGACGACTTTTTGGCTTCGTCACCGGTTCGTTTTGAGCATGCCATCAACGGCTTGACCAACCATTACGTGTTCAGCAAGGAAAAACATGAAAAAGTCCGGCGTGACGTCGAAATGCACGTGTTATACCCTCGTCAGTTGGAACGGCGGCGGCCGGTGCCGCTCGAGCTTCCTGCTGGCCTTGATTCGCTGCTCATGCCAGCGGTTGAAGTGATGGACGCGCTCAATATTTCCGATCCGCTCTTTGTCCAGCAATGGCACTTGCTTAACACTAGAGTTCCTGGAATGGATCTCAATGTCACGGGGCTCTGGAAAGAAGGCATTACTGGTTCTGGGATCGTGTCGGCGCTCATTGATGACGGTCTCGATGCCAACAGTCCTGATTTGAAGCCGAATTTCAACGCTAAAGGTTCGTGGGACTTTAATGATAATACTGCAGTGCCGCTTCCACGACTTGCCGATGACCATCACGGCACACGATGCGCTGGCGAGGTTGCAGCTGTCCGTAACGATGTCTGTGGTATTGGTGTTGCGTATGATTCGCAAGTGAGTGGGATCCGGATTCTTTCTGGTGCAATTACACTGGCTGAAGAGGCAGCAGCAATGATTTTTGGCCTTGAAACCAACGATATTTACCTGTGTCTGTGGGGACCCACCGACAACGGCCGGGTGGTGGCTGGTCCCGATAAACTTGTCACCAAGGCGATTGTCAAAGGGGTCCAGGAAGGCCGGAAAGGCCGTGGTGCGGTGTATGTATTTGCCAGTGGAAATGGCGGTGTGTACAATGATCAGTGCAATTTTGATGGATACACCAACTCGATTTACTCAATTACTGTTGGCTCAGTCGATTGGACGGGCCAGCATCCTCCATACTCCGAAGCATGCCTGGCAGTGATGGTGGTGGCACCGTCCCTGGGCCAGAGGGAACATATTGTCACCACCGATATCCACAACCAGTGCACCAACAGTCATGGTGGAACCCTGGCCGCAGCACCGCTTGCTGTTGGGGTTTATGCTCTCATGTTGCTGCACAATCCCGAATTGACGTGGAGAGACGTGCAGTGGGTATCGGTGCTCAGTGCTGAGCCGCTCAATCTTGACGACAAGTCGTGGCAGACCACGAAAATCGGACGCAAGTACTCCAACAAGTACGGTTACGGCAAGCTCGATGCGTGGCGCATGGTCCACTTTGCCGAGACATGGAAAAACGTGAAGCCACAGGCCTGGTACTACACAAAAAATACTGTCGTGGATGCATTGACGAGTGATGCAAGTCACGTACTTGCATCAACAGTGACCGTTGACGCAGGGGCACTTGCAGCCGCAAATCTCGAACGTGTGGAACACGTCACAATAGTGGTAAACATCCAAAGCACGTTCCGTGGCCGCATTGGTGTTAAACTCCATTCGCCAACCGGAGTGGTTTCGGAACTTGCGCAGTTCCGGCCCCACGACTCCAGCAAACATGGGTTGGCAGAATGGACGTTTATGTCGGTGGCTCACTGGGGCGAAGACGGTGTTGGTGACTGGAAATTGGAGGTCTTTGGCCCAGAAAACGAGGAGTTTACTCATAACTTACAGTCATGGCAGTTACGGTTGTTTGGCGAGAGTATTGATGCGGAAAAGGCCGAGAAGTTTGATCTCGAACGCGATTATTCCGATCGCGAAACGCCTTCTTCAGAAACAAGCTCTTCTACAGCTTCTTTTTCCTCTACTACTTCATCTTCTTCTACAACCACAGCTTCTACAGCTTCTGAAGACAGTTCACTGGAAATTACCCTGAGCACGTCAGTTGTGCTGCAATTGCTGCAAACTTCATCGGCAGCATCACAAAGTTTAGAAAATACGTCACAAAAAACTTCGCCTGCAGAAACCGGTGAGAACGAGCCCGAAGAGGGAATTCCTCTCAAACAGTCGCGCACTGGCGTATACCTCGTGTTCGTGGCGGCTGTGGGGTTCCTTGTAATTCTTGTGCTTATGAAGTTCCAGAAAACACCCGGTAGTGGCCGGAGAAGACGGCGGGAAGAGTATGAGTTTGATATTATTCCCGGTGAAGATTACTCTGATTCCGAAGATTCTTTGGACGAATCCGACCGTCGTGATGAGATCTACGATGAGTTCAATGCCGAATCTTTACCGGAACACGACGAAATGTTCCAGATCGGCGATGATGATGAAGAAGAAGATGGAAGATTATTGGATGAATCTCGCCCTCGTCAGTAAGAAGTAGTATACTGCAGCATGGATGTTTGATTAGTAATGTAAATTTTTTAATTAATGCACTATTTTTCCCATCATTTTCCCGACACCAAGACCGATGAGACAACCTAACATTATGGGGCAAAAGTGGCAAAGAGGCAATGGAAAGGAATGGAATGGAAGGTAGAACCCGCCGCTCGCCGCTCGCCGTCCGCTGCCCATTGCCCGTGCGCGTGCGTGCGAATGCGAATGCAAATGCGAATTTGGAAACGCAACATCACGTAATATGAAATCAGTTTTACGTACTGCGGTTCTGATGTTTATCTTGCTTATCAATCATATATTTTTGCTCCGGACGGAGTTTCGGATAAATTGATCGGGGATTTAGTAAACAGAGAAAGAAAGGAAAACAAAGTGGAGCTATGGGAGACAAATTCAAAGTGTAGATATGAGAAAAAAAGGTCCCTATCATCCGAAATCATACAATTGAGACAATTCCGACTACTTAAGCGAAATTTGCAGTCCTAAAACCGGCCTAACGGGCCAATAGCGGATACGGCTGAGGATGAACGGATAACATCCTTTTTTTTTTTTTTTGGGGAGAAAGTCTCAACTTTTCTTATTACCCTTTAATTTTTGGCAATGGGGGCCATTTCCTGCACAATGGGAGTAAATCTCAGACCGCTTAATAATGATATATAAATCCAGTCCGTTCGCGGTGAGACTAAGGTCCCTACCTACCTAAGTCCCTAGTAGCAATGTCGTTTTCATCCTACGCCACCATAGTTGTTTTTGGAGCATCGGGTGATCTTGCCAAAAAGAAGACTTTCCCGGCTCTTTTTGGGCTTTTCCGTGAAGGCCACCTCCCCAAAACCGTCCAGATTATTGGATATGCCCGGTCCAATATCGAAATCGACGACTTTAAGTCTCGGATTCTGGCCAACTTCAAGAACGGCTCCGAAAAACAGGTTTCTGAGTTCTTGAAGCTTGTTTCTTACATCAGCGGACCTTACGATGAACAACGTGGTTACGATGAACTTAGAGACGCTGCAGAAAAGTACGAAAAGGAGAATGACGCCAAAGCCCAACGGTTGTTTTACCTCGCCCTTCCACCATCGGCATTCACCTCAGTTGCTCTGCACATCAAGAAGTACGTTTATGCTCCTGATGGAACACGCATCATTGTAGAGAAGCCATTCGGTCACGATCTCGACTCGCTGCGTCAGCTCCAACAGGAATTGGCTCCCCTTTTCAATGAAGATGAACTTTTCCGTATTGACCATTATCTCGGTAAGGAAATGGTCAAGAACTTGCTTGTTTTCCGTTTTGGTAACGAACTTTTCAATGGTACATGGAACAAAAACCACATTCAATCGATCCAAATCTCGTTCAAGGAAGCCTTTGGTACTCAGGGCCGTGGTGGTTACTTTGACACCATTGGTATTGTTCGTGATGTCATGCAAAACCATTTGTTGCAAGTATTGACTCTTTTAACTATGGAAAGACCAGTCAGCTTTGACCCAGAAGCTATCAGAGATGAAAAAGTCAAGGTTCTCAAGGCATTCGGTGCCATTGAAACCAACGACTTACTCTTGGGACAATACTCGCGTTCCGAAGATGGCAAGGAACCAGGTTACTTGGATGATGAAACCGTCAAGCCAGACTCGAAGTGTGTTACGTATGCTGCCCTCGGTCTCTCTATCCACAACGAACGTTGGGAAGGTGTTCCTATTGTTTTGAGAGCCGGTAAGGCCTTGGACGAATCAAAGGTTGAAATCAGAATCCAATTCAAGCCAGTTGCTCGTGGTATGTTCAAGGATATCCAGAGAAACGAACTTGTCATTCGTATTCAACCCAATGAAGCCATTTACCTCAAGATCAACTCGAAGATTCCTGGTATTTCGACCGAAACATCGCTTACAGATCTCGATTTGACTTACTCCACGCGTTACTCCAAGGATTTCTGGATCCCAGAAGCCTACGAAGCCCTTATCAGAGACTGTTTCTTGGGTAATCACTCGAACTTTGTCCGTGATGACGAGCTCGATGTTTCATGGCAGTTATTCACTCCGTTGTTGAACTACATCGAAGGTGAAAACGGACCGGTTCCGGAAAAGTACCCATACGGATCTAAGGGTCCAAAGGGATTGCGTAAGTTCTTGAATGACCATGGCTACGTTTTCTCCGATGAAGGCACGTACCAATGGCCATTGACCAAGCCTAGTGTCAAGGGAAAGATTTAAAGGTGTTACTCCAAAAAGATAAAGATAAAGTATAGTTCATGAACGTTATAATTTTTGTAACGAAAACATATGTAGAGAATAGCATCAAGTAAACACGAATATAAAGTATTGTGTGTGGTTTTTTTTCAATACATTTCTCTATCGAAAATGTCTCATTTTCTACAATGTTCTACGTTGTCATCTTTGCTATTCGAGGCTCGGAGGGTGTGTTCAATATCAGACATCCATGGAAGGTCATTGGGCGGTCACCGGCATACTAAGATGGGTTCTATTGTATGCTACCGAGGAAACTGCGAATGTTTATGGTAATCTTCATCATATAAAGAAACACATTAATGTCCTCACTAATGAGCGCACTCGAAAGCAAAAAGTGCTTGAAAGGTAAAAGGCGAATCAGAACTGTTAATACTGGCAAGTATAAGTCGGACAACCACCTCCTGCAACAGAGGATTATGTTGGACCGACGCTTTTCATCCCTGTCGTCATAGTCGTATCGGACTGGGAAAGAAGTAGACTTAGCTTCATCATCTTCGCTACCCTCATAAACTTTAGACGTCTGTCGAAAGAGTATGAGCGGATAGTGTTCGAAAAATTTTGGTGCTGGCGATGCGCGTTATATATACTTTTTCCTAAAATGTTACCCGGACATATTTAATTTTATTCAGCCCTCATCCTCCAAATAAGCTTTTTTTTTTTTTTTTCCCCGGCTCCAACCAGCTGCAAAAATTCAACTTTAAAATCACTTTGTTCAAGCTATTGCAAATGATTTCAAGAAACAACTAATCCTAAAAACTACTTTTATTGTCTCTTTTATTCTAAATTAATTTATTCTTTATTGTTTATTTGTTTTTTTTTTAATCTACATCTTTTGAATATAAAACAAAACATGATTCACTAAACATAATTGCTACAAAAAGATTAATACTACAAAAAAAGATCAAAGCTACACACTAATTGGCTGGAATGGTGACATTCACACCATTGAATTTGCTAGCAAATGTGTTTAAGTTGCTGTTGGTCAATTTTTCACCATTAGGTCCAATTGGGATTTGGAAGATACTCTTCCAGAAAGCATCAATCGTTTGAATCACACCCTTATCAGTACCAGGATACAACCAGTTGTTGAAACGTTCTGTTTTTTTACATCCTTGAACAGGAGCTTTACCGTTGAAACGGCCTTCAATCCACGCAATAGCTGCAGGTGAGCCAAAAAGCACTTCATCAAGATGGCCTGCCGTCTGGTCGACTGCAAATTCGATCGAAGGTGCACCCCACGAACACCAGTTGTTGTAAGTTCTAATTGCTTCTGGGAAAGAGACAATTTCATCAATCTTACCGTGATAGATGAACATAGGGATCTGAGGAACCTCACCGTTGTTAGATACAGCCAATGTTACCTTCTCAAACACCAGTTTAACTATTGGGTTTTGAAGAAGCTTGAAACCAGATCTGAAGTAACGGAAAAAACCAGTGAATGGACGTTGGAACGCAAAGTGAAGGACGGTCTGAGCCAAACATCCCTGGCCTCCATACAAAAAGTTACGGAACTTGAATATGTGGATATCCTTCTTGATAACTGGGTTGAGTTCTGGATATTCACGAGCCAAACCGTTGATACCAGCAAATGTGAGACCGACAAATGGTCCACCTTCAATCAACTGGACGGTGGTAGTAATATTTGTGACAAAGCCACCAACTGCTGTTCCCAAGAGTTGTGGAGTCAATTCTGGAGCATAAGATGGTTGGAGAGCGGTGGCCCAACCAGAAGCGAGCGATCCACCGGAGTAACCCCACATGATTGTCTTTGCATCGGGTTGAAGGCCAGTGGTGTTTTGGGTCTTGAGGGTAGCTCTGATGGAATCCAACACAGCGTGACCAGCAATTCTTCCTGCGGTAAATGCTGAGTTAGGACCTTCGTAATCTGGGGTGACAACCCAGTAGCCCTTGTTCAAAATAGTCTGGATTAAAAAGAATTCTGCCTGAGTTGCAATAGTGGAGAATTCTGGAGCACCAAACTGGACAGAGTAAGAAGGAGCACAGTTGGTTGAGGCAGCATCTTCGGCCATTTGGTATGACACAAGTTTCGAGTTATCGGAATTGTAAGGTTGGATAAGAGTCGTGGCAATTGCGACAGCTTTACCGTGCGAGTCTGTTGATCTGACGAGTATTTGCCACGAGTTTTTGAGGTTAACAGTTAAGAAGACACTTCTCAAAGGTTTAGGGGTCTTTCTCATTTTCAAGATTGTACCAGGAGGTGAGGCTTCGAAGCCTTTGGGTGGGTAATAGAATGGGTCCCTGCTTGGAGGCTTGGGACCGAAATGGAACGCAGATACTGCCACGAATAGTTGGAAAAGAGCAAAGAGTGAAAGGCAGGAGAATTTCATCTTGGTGGTGGTTTAAGCAAAGATATTTTGGTGAATTTATAGTGCCCGGATGGGTCAGTGAATTCATGTTCTGGTTTATCTAGGTAAGAGTTTACTTAAATTTCGCAACCAAAAATGTGTAGTATTAACGATGTTACATTGGTACCTTTACGCCAAACAAAAACACAAGAAAAGTAAATATAAACATAAACACAAATATAAACATAAACATTGGCATCGGGAAGAATAACACCGGTGCAGAATGGAGAAAGCGGGAGAGAAAGAGAGATGTTGGGGTTGTCGCAAAGTAAAAGGAAATTCTGAGAGTGAGTATATGAAATGAAACAAGAAGTAGATGCAGAAAGAATTTTAACAAAACTATACAATTTTAGATAAGAAATGGAATAAAGATAAACGATAGTATAACCGGTGATTTAAGCTTCAGGCAATGTTTTCATAGACTTGGCGACAACAGCGATGTTGCATAAGTTGGTATGATGCACGCGCGCGGAATTGCTAAAATCCTTCATGTAACTACGAGATTGGCGCAAACTGTAAATACGAGTTGCAGCGACAAAGAAGGGAGTAATTAAGAGAGAGAATTGTGGGTAGATTACACAAGAAGAGAATCGGAACTGAAAATTTAGTCTTGGGAGATGCTGCAGCGGGAATTTGGATGGTGAGGACAAAAAAGAAAGAATAAGAAGAACAAGAAAAAGAAAAAGGAAAAGGAAAAGGGAAAAGGAAAAAAAGAAAATTTTGTAAAGTTTCTCGGGCCGAACCTGTTCATACCAGCCGGAACTTAGATCCGAAGATACATGTCATGATCTGGTGCGAAGTGCCGGTGAATTTACGAGGGAGGCGGTTATTGGCTTAGAAATGTATGGGGAACAGTGAGGGTTCATTGAAAAATCAGCCCCAGCCTCGATTTATTGGACTGGATTCTGCATATGATCATCGTTTATTGTGCTGTATGTTTGAATCAGTAACCAACAAAAGGTTACGAGAAGCACGCATCAATTGGTGGAAAAAAAAACCGTCATCCACGACTACTACCGCGCCTCTAAATAGTTGTAGAATATAAAGCGGTGTTAGGACCAATTGAAATAGAGCAATGAATTTAATACGAATACTTTTGGCTATTTTTCTAGCAACGTACGTGGCTGCACTTCCTGCTCCTCGTGGAGGTGGAGGACATGCTGGAGGTGGAGGACATGCTGGTGGAGGACTGTCTGGTGGACATGTTGGTGGAGGACTGTCAGGAGGACTGTCAGGAGGACTGTCAGGTGGTAGTGGATCAGGATCAGGATCAGGATCAGGAAGTTCTGGATCAGGCTCAGGCTCAGGTTCAGGCACTAAAGGCGGTTCGGGCTCTGGCTCAGGCTCAACTCCAAAAGGAAATCCCCCTCCATACACACCAGGCGCCAGTCCTCCTCCTTACAGTCCACCAGGATATCCTGCTGGATCGAATCCTGGTGCTACGCGTGGTTTTATCGGTAGTCCTGCGTTTTATGGCGGTGCTGCCGGTTTAGGTGCTGGTGCTGCTCTTTCGCGTCCCGGTTACGGCTTTTTACCATACTCAGTGCCGTTTTTGTTACCGTTCGGGGTAATAGGACTCAGTGGAGCCGGTTACCACAGCTATTTGAACAAAAACAAACAGATATTTGTCCGTTATTGCACCACCTGGTGTGATTCTTGTAACTACTACGACCAGGCATTCTACGATACGGCAAATGATCTCCGCAAAAAGTATAAATTCGTCGAAGTCAACTGTACTAGTGATGCTGATCTCTGTACCGATGTAACAACGTTTCCAACTTATCGTGCCATTGGCCATGGTGCCTATGAAGATTTCAATTACTTCAACACATCACTTAACAGTACTATTGTTAAGAACTTGTTCTCGCGAGTCAAACAAAAACCAGTGACTAAACCTAAAAATATCAAGACATTCAATTCATATGTTGATCCTAATTCGTTCAAGGCTGCCGTGGTTCTTTTGGGCAAAAATGACCTGGTTTTCCAAGAAGTTGCCCGTGAACAACGCAACTCCACTTACTTTCTTCAGGTCACAAACAAAAAGGTTCAACAGCAGGTTTTACTGAACTTTCCTGATCTTGAAACCGAACCAAACACACCAACTTATGCTTACTTTGGTCTGGTGTTTGATAGTGAAGAGTTGAAGTATGTAGATGTGCCATCAGTGGCCGCCAACTTGACAGCCGACGAGTTGAAGCTGTTTATTGCCAATTCGCTGGTTCCAGACTTCTCCAAGCGCCCATACTGGTCCAACTACGCCAGTTGTTCGGTGATTCCTCACAGTTTCTATTTGTACAACTCCAGTTCGCAGTTGGACGCCGTGGCACCATTTTTCACCGACTTGGGCCGTAAGAATGCTGGCAAAATGCTCTTTGCTGGATTAGATGTTTCGGAATTTAATGACTCGATAACTAACGGTGAGGATCCATGGTTTTTCATCCAAAACGAAGAGAATAATTCTACTTATGTCATGGACCATCACAAGTACCTGTCAGAGCCGTCGGAAACCGACATCTCGCTGTTTATTGACGATTACTTTGATGGAAAGTTGGAAAATAATTAAAACAATACATGATTAATTGATTTTTCTGAATTACTTTGTAAGATCTTTATGATAACTAGTTTAGTTTCCAATGACAATAACTATAGTCACTCTCTTTCGATCAATATTGAATCATAATGTGTGACTAATGACTGAAATAACTACTACAGAACAAAAAACCACTGAATGTTTTATAACCACTAAATAACCACAGAATAACTGTTTAATAACTGTTTTAAATAACTGATTTAACCACCGTTGTAGAGATAACCAAAGTAACTACTATAATTACTGAAATGCTAAACCTAACTTTTTATCACTTTACCTTTCTTTACTTCTTATCACTTTTGTTCATTACTAAATACACCTTATATTACATTACTTCTTTTTTGTTGGAGGAGCTGTAGGCACCACGGAGTACTTTCTTTCCTTAAACACCACCCCGACTTCCTTGATATTCTTGCGATGTTCGGGTTCTACCTTCTTGAACCAGTCTGTTTCTTCATCATACTCAAACATGCCGTAATCGGTACCATAAGGCTTCGATTCCAAGCAGTATAATGTGTGTAATGGTACGTCCAACTCGCCAATCAGTGCCCGGTCCAAGTTCAAAAAGTATGCCAATAAAATCCGCAACACCACCCGATGACTTACAATTAAAACATGGTCCGTAGTCCGTTCGATCTCGGTGATAAGAGGCCGTAACCGTGTCAACACGTCCAAGTAACTCTCGCCTCCAACTCCAGGATACCGGTACAGTAATTTGTTACGGAGCCGCAGCTCGTACTCGCGTGGAAACTGGTGTTGGATCTCATCGTAAGTCATTCCTTCGAATTTCCCGCCTCCAAGTTCGTTGAGCATCCTCATTTCCTTGATCAGGTACGTGCTTTCATCGAAATAACGGCCGGTATCGATGGCACGCGTAAGCATCGATGTCCATACACAGAAATGAGGTTCCAGAGGAATATTGTCGATGGTTGCCATGTCGTTGGCGGCCAAGAAAGCGTTGTACTTGAGTTCAAGACGCAGAGAGAATCGTTCGAGCTGTTGCCGACGGAACTGTTGACGTTGGAAGTCCATAAACCGCGCCAAAGTACGTGCAAACCGTTTACCACGGGCTGTAAGCTTCGCATCACCACCAATACGTCCACTCAAGTTATCTACCGACTCACCGTGCCGCGTGATCCAGATCTGGCGTTCACACAAGTTGAAATTGAGCAAAAAGTACACGGTTTGACTTGCCAAAAATCCCTGGACGTTCGCAGCAACGATCTTGTGCCCGACATTGATCATTTTCACGTACTGGAACCCCGGAATCGACTCTTCCAGCTCGTCAATGGTCTCATATGCCCGTTCGTAGTTGTGCAAGCGTCCCACAAAGTCCTGGAGTGCCAATTCAGGATCCATATCACGATAATCGGGCCCCGAAAGCTTGAGTCGGATATTACTTTCAATGATATTGGGGTCCGAACACACCAGTTCAAGAAATAAGACTTTGAGCTCGCCACGCAGCCGTTGTTGGATTCGCCGGAGCACACGAAGACGCCGTGATTTCGTCGAATTTGTCGCATCAAAAATCCCTACCAGTCCAGGACCATTGATAACGTAGTCAAGAAGCTGATCGAGCGTATCCATTGCCCATTTTTCACGAAGTGTATATGACGTGGCATTATCAGGAGAAAAGAAATCGGCATTGTGTGTCGTTGCATTTGTTGTCAGAGCTTCTTTTTCTGTTTCTTTCTCGTTATTTGGCGTATTCATATCCGGCAACGGATTCTTTTCCGGACCAGCATTATTCTTGTCTCTTCTTCTGGTGTTTCCCACGTTGAAAACCCGACAATCGTGTTGCAACCAGTTCAAGTACCTTGTCAACTTGTTGGTGATATAACTCTTTCCTCGTGCCGGCAATCCGACCATAACAATTACAAGCTTGGATCCAACATCAACCAGGGCAATTTTGCCGTCCGGCAGTGTTTTCAGCGACGTTTGTCCAGGAATGTTAAGCGTATATGTCTTACGGGCGCTCGGAGGTGGTTTTGTCATCAAAAGCGTCTTGAGTCGCTCAATACTCGGAGTTTTTTCAAACTGTTCTTGCACATCGAGAGGAACATCCTGCAACAACGTTTTTTGAATATCTGGCTTGAGCTGCACCGGAAACTGTTCCTTTCCAGCAAGATTGAGGTCCGAAATGCTCTTTTTGAGCTCAACGTCGGTCTCTTCGTCTGCCACCGGCGATGTTACTCCCAGTACAATCGGCGTATCAGTAAGCGGCCGCTTGTTGAATGCTGGAAGCAGCAGCAGCAGCATCGGCTCACCAACAGAATCTACCAGCAGCAGCAGCTGCATCTGCCACGCGTACTTCCGTAATGGCTTCTTCACGTTGCTGTGGCTGGCCGATGGAGTTAATGTCAATGGCAGCGGCGTTTCCGACACGATCGGCGCCTCATCCTCGCTACTTGTCCGCAGCAGCAGCAGCAGCAGGTTGCTGAACGTCACCTTCTTGCCCCGTGCCCGCTGGAGCACTGCATTCGAGATCAGGTTCGACTTCTTGCGTCCCATTATTGTCTCGAAACTCCGATGCCCGACAATTTTTAGCAGGCAAATATTTTATATGCAGGTACAATTAACATGTAAAATTGGTTTTTTACTTTTACTTTTTCTTTTTTGGAGGGGAGTGCGATAATAAATTTACGGTGCTGCCCGAATCGTGCGTCGTCCACGAAACGATGATGATGCACTTTCTTACGATTAACGGCCAAGGTGCTGGCTTGGCTACCGGAGGTGCGGGAACAGCCTCCCTCCCTTCCACGCGGGAGAGGCATTTTTTTAACCTTTTTGTTTTTTATTAAATTAAACGATTGCACGTTTTTTGTGCCATGTTATGTTTCTGTTGGTATTTAAACTATAATAACGTTCATGACACCGAGTGACGGTGTAGGGCTCCTCTCTGAAGGCGGACGGTGATTGGTCGAACCTAGATGTTGTATGCAAGCCCCACCTTTATCGTAATCGCGCCTGACCAAACATCCGTGCCGCTACTGCACTTACCCGACCATGCTCACTGTTTCTAATCACCACACCACCTAAAGCCACTGAGGTGCTATTACCAAACCCCACCCGAAATAACTGCCATAGTTTTTATCAATACTTTTGATTTAAGTAATAAGAGAAGTGGATAAAGAAGAAGAAGTAGAAGAAGAAGAAGTCAAAGTACTATTCTCCTAACCACCACCAACCCCCCAGTTACCCCTTACATTTGCAGGAGATATCCAATAAAATAATAGTAACAAATTACATCTACCGTTATCAGTTAGTAATCGAACCGCCACCACTTTTCTACCTCCGCCAGGCCTCTCCAGAATGTCCTTTGATACAAACTTGTTGTACGCCGAGCCCCTCCACGATGATGGGACGGGCATGACGCTCGCCGGCGAGCTCCACATCAACGACGAGATCTTCTTTTCGCTGGGCCTGCTGGCAACAGTCACCACCCCGGAAATCGTACCCCATGACCAGTTCCACAGCCCGGAATACGCATATCATGCACACACACCGCTGCTTCCAGTGGATCAGTTGCACATGTTACTGTTGCTGCGGCTCCTGCTGCCTCTGCCTCTGCAGTACAAACGCCGGGACGAAGACGAGGAACGCACAATTAACCCACGCCAGTTGCTTGCGCCAGGACGTTTGGCAACGCTGGTGTCTCTGCCACAGCTCCTGACGTTCTTCCAGCAGCACGGCGACCGCCAGGCGCCCGTGCCACGCCTTCCAAACCAGGGACTGCGCCACAAGCCATCTCGAGTCAGTTTCCGCATGAACGACGAGTGCTACAACGCCATTTCACACTGGCTCCATCTGCTGGACGCAGGAGTGCAGGTGCTGGACGACGACGACGATCCGACCGGCATTCTCAGGAGCTTTAAGCGGCGCAATTCGCTCCAGGCTGCGCCCAGCTACCAAAAACTACACGATGTGTACGAGGATGACGATGATGAGTTTGATGGGGCTTACTTTGCTGGCCAAAGAAAGCGTAGAAAGTCGTTGTTGCTGGAAAGATGGAGTGGAGTTCCGACCTTATTTCGGGATCCCGGGATCGATAATTCCGGGCAAAGTGCGGCTGTGATATCCTTATCACAGCCCTCGGATATCGACGTGCCCTCGGAATTCGAACCTAAGTCGGCAATTACAAGCGATCTGCTCCCGAGCGCCACAACGCCGGCAACACCTGCAACAACCGGAGCTGCAGCATCTACAACAACCACAGCTACTGCAACTGCAACTGCATCAGCAGCATCATCATCAGTCACACCTCTCGTAACGGGATCGCCCACACTGCCACGTCCACGGCGAACTACAAAAGCGAACTCGTTTTCGGGGACGGCGCTGATTTCTGTGGTGGCCAACGCTAACGGTGCGTTTCCGTGTACGGATTGCGATAAGCAATTTAAGCGGAGCGAGCACTTGAAACGGCATATCCGGTCAGTGCACTCTAATATCCGGCCGTTCCACTGTAAGTACTGTGAAAAGAAGTTTTCTCGGTCAGATAACTTGGCACAGCATCTCAAGACACATTACCGTGTGGACTCGCTGGGCCAGACCACCATTATATACGGCAGCCAGACGAAACGTCGTGAGTAGTGAATGGATTTGTGAGAATGTTTTTGTCTGAATAATAATATTTTTTTTCTGTTGTAGGCAGACACAAAACAAAAAAAATTGTGGGCAGAAAATTGTCTGATTTTTTTTTGTCAAAGATTTGATGGAGGTTTTTTGTCGTTGTTTGTCGTAGAATGTCGCATGTCTACTTCATCAAGACTTTTGTTCAATCATTTTTCACCAATCAAACATAACCCATTCATAATGTCGTCAAACCCATGGGCCAAGAGAGATGCATGGAGATACGAAGGACAGTTCTCCCGTTATAACCGTTTCAAGGGTGCATTCCCAGGTTTCGGAATTGCCGTTGCTGCTTTTTCCGTGTACTTAGCATACGATAAGTTTATTGCACCAAAGGAACATCATCATTAATATACGTTACAGATATTGAGAAAGTGTAGAACAGAAAATGTATAAAGGATAAACTATCAAGTACCGATGTTTGGTTACGGTAAATTTAATGTTTTTCAATTAACGAAATCTCGAATTAAAGAACCAAGGATTCCAATCAAATGAGATGATTCTACTTTATTTTAGTAGTTTCTAAAGTTCAATTACTAAACAAAGCTCTTGCTCTTAAAGCCTGGGCACTTAAAGAGATCTTACGAGCTACTATAAACATGAATCCTAAGCGCTCTTATTTACATCCAAATCGCTCTCCCAAATACTTTCTTCAGCCACAACCACATCTTCAACATTCGCAGCAGACTTACCCATTGAAGCTTGTGCTCTCTGGGTCTTTTCAGAAGCCACCTTCGTCCAGGCGTCGATATGTTCTTGTTCTTGTTTGAGACCCCATTCGATGTTGGTGGAACCATACACAGCACCGTACATGGTCAGTTCTTCACGGGATACCGCACTGTTCATCTCTTCTTCCATCCGTAACCGGTAGAACTCGAAACGGGCGGCATCGTATGCTTCAAAAAGCGTCTTTTCGCGACCTTGTTGTTTGGAATCTTCCAATAACCATAATGTTCTCTGCACCACAGACTCACCATCCAATGGCTTATTGAATTGGAGCATGTGCAGCCAATCACAGTTCTTATGTTCATCTCCAGAATTCTCAACTAATGTCTTTGGTCTCGAGAATTCCCATGGATGTTGATGATAAAACACATCACGGAGTTCATCTTCCAAAAATGTCAATTTCGGCACCCGAGCCACCAGATTATTCTTTTGAGCACGGTCTGATTTCGACATGCGTGTTTTATACACATCTCCGTTCTTTCCAAACAAAGAGGTTCTTGGATCGGGGTTTTGGGCATCGGTTTCAATGAGCTTAGCTTTACGAGTTAAGTCCACATGTGGCGGATGAGAACCAACAACATCGTACCATGCTGGTTTCTGCCTCAATACACCTACTTTGAGGTAATGTGATGTCCGTTCAAGCACCAGTGATGCTCCTTTCTGGATCTTCATGTTGGTGGTGATAAAGTGAAAAATTTGAAATCTTTGAAAAAAAAACGCTTATGTAAGTCTTGCCATTTTTTTTTTTGGTTGATGATTATTTTCGTGTCTATCAAAACTCATACTAAATTAAAAGAATTTGATGGAAAACGCGGTCTTGGCAGTATGTGCCCGCATCAGGACCGCAAAATCAGGCACACTCTTTGAAACTTGTGATGCTTTACGTCAGAAACATGTTTCTCGTTTAAAAACCCGCTTGAATCTCGGTCAAAACGATATTTGGCCCGCGATGATCCGTTCAGAATCAAGCGCGATCGATGAAGATATCCATATTTTAAACGAAAGAAACCGACAAATCACCGCCAATTTCGTGGTTCCTGATTTTACCGTGCATCTGTTTATACAACAATTGTATCCTCTCCATAAACCATCAACACTTCCCCTTGCTACTGGTGCAAAATCCGTTGATTTTGATCATAGTCATAACCGCATCAAATACGATACATTAAATCACAATTCGGTGTTCCATTGCTACTCAGAACTTACACAACCACGTGCTTATCACTTAACACCACAACAATTTGATGATTTCGTCCAGAAATTTAGCCAAAACCGCCAGTTCAAACGCCCAAACGCCTGGTCCCATCGCTACATCACCAAAAAGTCACCATTAGCAATACAACACATGTTCGACGATATGATTGGCCGACGCCGTGACTACACTAAACTCTTGCTGTCGGTACTCGATGACGCCAGACTCTTGGGTCCACCTCTCACTTCACAAGAACAGAATCGTTTGTTATATTATTCATTCTACCGCGATAAACCCACTTGGCTCACAGCAATGGCCTCTAAAGTCGGCCACAACAACTTCTTGGATGCATACCAACAATTCACACCCAAAATCTATGCCCAAATCGCCCCAAAACATACTAGCACCCGCAATGTGCTTCTCTTTCACGCGATCCGCCACGAAAACGACGCTCTCGCAGATCAAATCACCCAGGAAATCACGCCAAACACTGTAACATGTGCATTACTCTTAGAACACAAAGGACTCACACCACAAGTATTGACAATGATCGCCGAGTTACCGTACATCACCACACACTTGGTCAATAAACTCATCCAGGCCCTCACAAAACAGGGAAATATCGCATTGGCCCATCACCTCGCCGACTCTTTTGTGCCAGGACCACACTCATTCATCGAAAAACAATTGACACCAGAAGACAAACACGTTTTCGAGGCCTGGAGCCGCGGGTTCGACACCCTTGTTTCACTCACCGGCGAACCAGCACAGTATAGGCTCGTACCAACAGAAGACACGTTTCGTTACTTGATCCAGCACTATGTGGACGAGCCACAGGCCGATTTCCAGCGTGTGCTCGACGTATTCAACCAAATGGACGCCGCAGAGATTCCCGTGACCACCAGAATATACAAACAAATCTTTACCCGGTTCGCCATAGCAAAACATCCATCGTGGTCGCTCGAAGCGTTAGTGGAACTCACTTCGCGAATGGTGGTCAGTGCTGACAGCACCCATGAACCATTGCTCCATCGCTCGCTTGTAGGAAACCACGTCAACGAACATTTGGAACAATTTATCTTCCAGCACATGTACGAGCCTCGTGCACCAGCCGCCACGGAACGGGGCCGGTTCCTCAAGTTATCGAGCGAGTTGGTGTCGTTGGTATATGCTGCATTTCTTGCAAAAGCCACCAACGTGCACGAGATTCAGAACCAACAACAAGAATTGCAGTTACAACTAGAAAAAGTGTCGATTTCTCCTCCACGCGGGCCGAAAGATACGGTTTACCAAAACGAAGAGGCCGAATATATTCGCAAGGGTTTCTTGATCGACTTGCTTAATGCCACCGCTTAATTGCATTTTCGCAACATCTCGAATTCCAGTTTGGGTGTTGATGTGACGGCTTCAAACACCAGGATGACAAAGAGAATGGCGGTGACAATACCCATCAACAATGTGGACTCCAACTCGGCAAAACTGAGCATGACAATCAAAATGGCAGCGGGAAGACGACCCAAAATCCGCCAGAACCGCGAGAGTATAAAGTCGTTGGGATCATCACGCGAGACATCGGCAAGCCCGAGGATCCACATACAAACAAGCGACACTGCAATGCCACCGGTGTAAAAGAAAGAAAGGGCATAGAAATTAAACTCTTCTTCCTCTTCGTGTTCCATATGGCGATCACGTTTGGTCGAGGTGTTATCCTGACCAGTCAAGACCCCGCCGGCGTCTGCTGCGAGCACCAACGAGGCCACAAGTGGCAAATGTGCATAGACAAAGAGGAGAGCACGCAAACCAGAGGCACGGAATGGATGGATTGCACGTTTCAATGTGGAGCCCAACTGGTAGATCCAGAACAAGATGTATGCTGTGGTCATCATGAAGAACGCCCGGAGGTATTTGGGAGAAAAACCGGGTCCCAAGGGAGCAGTTGCGACAATCTTGTACAAGAACTCTCCGATGGCGATGGTGACAAACACTGAGTAACGTTCGACTTCGTGTTCGATGTTGAGGGCGGTGGTTGTTGTTGTTTTCAACAACAGTTTGGTTTTGGGGTGGAAGACGACCGCAAAGAGCACTTGGTCAAGGACAAAGATACCAATAGTGACACCGACTTTGGCACGGTTTGAGACAAAGATCACGATGATCCACAAGCAGGAGGAAAATGTGAGGAAAGCCAGATAGAGACGTTGTTGTGCCCTGTGTTGGGGGATATAGAACGAATAGATAAACAAGCTGAGGGCGTATGAAACACGACAGAGAATGAATGGGACCACGGTGAGAGCGGCACCCAGTCTGGATTCACTGACGCGCAGATGACTGTTGACGTACATTGTCAAGAGCATGATGATCCACATGATATAAGTTTTCTGGGATAAATCTTCGTTATAGTAGTAGTTGGTGAATTCTTTGATATCGGCCCAAACCTGCCAGATTGGGAGGAAAACAAGCACGTATTTAAGCAAGGAAAGGCCCAGGGCGGCGTCTGAAGCTTCTCCTGCGAGATTGGCGATGACTCCCACGTACATTAAATCGAGGAACAATTCAGTTTTGCCTGAGGTACGTTCGTTACGGGTACGAAAGAGAATTCCGTTATCAAAGTAATTGAGGGCATGTGGTTTAGTGAACCAAGGCGATTGTGGTGGTCTTTGAATGTACTGGACGTCGATATCGCCGTATTTAAGAAGAAAACTGTCGGCCGACTGTTTGCGAGTAAGTTGTTCTGGAGGAGGTTCGGTGGATTCCGAGACAATTTCTGTCTGGGGATCCAAAGGTTCTGTATGTAAGAGAGACCGAATCGACTTGATGGAGATGATTTCGTCCATGGGGAACAGCAAAAGAAAGTGGAGTAAACAGGTTTTGAGGAAGAACTAGCGGGATTTCTCAGCGGTTATTAAATGCGATGGCTGCAAGGCGGGATGCGGAAATTATTATTTGCTACAAGGACCCGCCAAAAAGCGACATTTTTTTTTTTTGATTTTTGTATTAGCAAAGCCGCACCCGTGCGAATGATCGTTTGGGTGCCGGCACAAACCCGTAACGGTGAATCCGTAAATCCGTAAAATCGTAAAACGGTAAGATGGTTTTGTTGTCGGTTAATCAATGCTCGAAAGTTGCTGTAACGACATTTTTAGTGGTTTGGGGTTGTATTTTGATTTTAATGGAAGTTTCTTCTCCCATTTTTTTATAAAATTGGCGCTATTCGATGACTTTGAAGGTGTTTGCTTTAATTTGTGTTCTGTCGCATTTATCATCTTTGTTCTATTTTCTGACTTAGGTTCTAAACTTTATTCCTTCTATACATAAATATCTTTCTACAACGTTACAGTATTAGAATTAGAATTAGAATTCAAATCCCAATCAGAATCAAAAATTTCCCAATTTTTAGTTTTACTTCAAACATTTTTCTCTTTGTTGTCATTTGTTCTCAACTTTTAATTTGCTTCGTTTTTCTGTCTCTTTTCTTTCTCTGTTTCTTTCTCTACACTTTCTTTTCTCCTGATTTGTTGCGCGTCGCGCAATTTTCATTTACCGCCAACTCTTTCTTCACAACAATCATGGACACCGCTGGACAAGCTCCAGCGTCTACCGTAAGTTGCTTGTATTATCTTCATCAAAACACTTTTCTCTTGTACTAACTTCAACAGAACAATGCTGATGAAAAACTTGCTCCCATCCGCGAAGAACCCTTGAAACCAAGCCCCAACTTGGACCTCCTGGGTGTCACCACAAAACCTCCTCCACGTCAACCTGGCCAACCAACTTTCCGTGGCTGGAAAGAAGTCGGTGGTTGGGAAGAAGAAGATGCTTTGACTTTGGAAGATGAGGTTGTCAATCTCTTGAGTCACTCCACCATCATTGACCGCTACTTGCCCGCCGTCGCCTACGGTGATTGGTACCACAACGTCGGTTACTTGGCAGTTG
The DNA here is from genome assembly GCA_030568455.1 of Teunomyces tritomae. Lineage (NCBI taxonomy): Eukaryota > Fungi > Ascomycota > Pichiomycetes > Serinales > Debaryomycetaceae > Teunomyces > Teunomyces tritomae. Next base: position 714,967 of record JAJMFZ010000003.1, read on the forward strand.
GTGGTATCTTATCATGGATTATCGGCTGGTTCAGATTCCTGTTGGCTCCTCTTTTCTACGTTATGCTCATCTTATCAGTCCTCTACCGTGCCTCCGTCCGGAAATACAGAACCCTTCTCCAGGAATTGGCCCAACGTGAATTCTCCATTAAATCCATCGAAAACGACTACGAATCTTTAGATTGGGCAAACACTTTCTTGGAAAAGTTCTGGGTCTTCTTAGAACCTTCCATCTCCCAAATCGTCTGCGACCAAGTCAACCCCATTCTCGCCACTTCTCCCATTCCTCAATTCGTTAAGAAGGTATGGATCGACAGTTTCACTGCAGGTACTAAACCTCCACGTATCGATTTGGTCAAAACCTTGCACGGCACCTCAGATGACGTCGTGGTTATGGACTGGGGCTTTTCATTCACTCCAAACGCCTTGGTCGACTCCAACGCAAAACAATTGAAAAACAACGTGAATCAATGTGCTATCGTCAAGGCAAATATCTTTGGTGTTGAAATCCCGGTGTCTGTACGTGACGTCGCCGTCAAGGGCTTGGCTCGTGTCCGGTTAAGAATGATGTCTTCTTTCCCCCACGTCGAAACCGTCAATGTTTCTCTCTTGGAAGCTCCTCAGTTTGATTTTAACGCCAAAATCTTGGGTCAATCCGCTTTCCACTGGGAAGTATTGGCCATTCCAGGATTGTACGGCTTCATTAACGAAATGATCAAAAAGTACGTTGGTGCAATCTTGTTTGCTCCACTTTCGTTCCAATTGAACGTCCAGCAATTGTTGGCTGGTTATGCCTTGGACTCATCGATCGGGGTGTTGGCCATCACGGCTCACTCCGCCCGTGGTCTCAAGGGCTTCGACACAATCGGCAATACTTTGGATCCATTCTTGACCATTGGTTTCAAGCAAGATATTTTGGCTACATCCTCCATTATTTACGACACTGATCAACCTACCTGGAACGAAACACACTACATCCCCGTTAAGTCGTTGGCTGAACCACTTAATATCACCGTTATCGACTACAATGAGTACAGAAAAGATCGTGCTGTTGGTACGATCCAGTTTGATTTGGAATGCTTGTTGGACAACGCTGAACAAGAAAACTTGACTGCTCCATTTATTCGTAACAACAAGGCTGTGGGTGAATTGAGCTTTAGTCTCAACTTTATGCGTACCTTGGAACCTGAAAGACAAGCAGATGGGGCGGTTATTCCTCCTCCAGACTTGAACACCGGTATTGCCCGTATTGTTATCGACGAAGCAAGAAACTTGAAGGGTCCTGATAAAGGCGAACTGGCTTATGTTGAACTCTATGTTGATAACGAGAAACATCTTACAACCAGCGTCCAAAAGAAGACCAACGACCCACGCTGGGGTGCCCTGGTGGAACGGATTGTCCACAACCGTGTCAAGTCCAAGGTCCGTGCTGTTGTCAAGGGCAAGGGTGACAGGGTATTGGGCCAAGTCAACGCGCTGTTGAACGATCTTATTGATGCCACCCAAGTCGACCACTGTTGGTACCCGCTTTCTCTGGGTGGTGAGGTCCGTATCAAGACCAATTGGAAGTCGGTGGCTCTTGTTGACTCGAGCGGTAGCGGTGGCTACACGCCTCCAATTGGTGCAGTGAGAATCAGCATTGAAAGGGCCGAAGACTTGAGAAACTTGGAACGTATTGGAAAGGTTGATCCATACGCCCGGATCTTGATCAATGGATTCCAGAGAGCACGTACTGCTGCAGTCCCGCTGACATTGAATCCAACCTGGAATGAAATTCATTATTGTACTGTCACTTCTGCAAACCAGAAGTTGACCATTGAAGTCATGGACGTGGAACACCGTTCTGCCGATCGTACTCTTGGTTCTTTCGATGTTAAGTTACACGATATCATCAACAAGGACGAGCGCGGCCGTTATATTGAACACGAAGATAACCGCAAGCGTAGTTCGCGTTTGATCCACAAGAAGGGACCCAAGGGTGTTGTTACTTACTCGTTGTCATTCTATCCTATTTTACCTGTGATGTCACTTCAGGATATCAAGGACCAAGAAGAGGAAAGACAAAAGAGGGCAGAAGAAAAAAAGAAGGAGGCAGAAGAAGCCGCATCAGAAAAGAAGGACAACTCCAAGGACAAGGAAACAATTCCCGCCGGAGAAGAAGAGGAAGAAGAGGAGGAAGAAGACGAATGGTCTGGAAAACAGAAATTATCATTGGATCAGCTTGTGGAATACTCGAGTGGTGCATTCATCTACGAAGTTATTGAAGGTACGCTTGTTCGTGAAGATGTGTATCTTCAAGCTTTCTTTGATAACCACGGTCACTACGACTACGTTTCGCAAGAGCTTGACAGTCGTGTTACCAAGATTGGAACGACCGGTGATGTCATTATCAAGGAATTGGAATGGTCCAAAGCTTGTTTCCGGGTGGTGAAGAAGAAGGAAGAATTGAGAACTGGCAAATCGCTTGGTGAGTTGACGATCCCTACTCTCCAATTGTTGCGTAACTACTACCACGAAGCTGGCATCATTCAAGTTGGCGATTACAAGTTCAAGATCCAGTGTTCGTGGATTCCGTTACTTTACTCACAAGGCATTCCACCACAGGACTCTATCAATAACTCTGGTACTGTTGGAATCCAAGTGTTGCGTGCTACCAACTTGATTGCTGGAGATCGTAACGGTAAGTCTGATCCATACGTGGAGCTTTATCTCAACACCGACAAGGACTATTTCTTCAAGCTGAAGAAGATCAAGAAGACGTTGGAACCAGTGTGGAACGAATCTACATCGGTAGAAGTGAGTAACAAGCATGATGCTGTGTTGAAGGTTATGTGTCACGACTGGGACATAGGTCCCGAATCGGATGACTTGTTGGGAATTGGGTACATTGAGTTGAAGGATGTTATACAGGGCAAACAGACTGAGATTTCGTGTGCATTGACTACTGAGGATGATGGTGATGGTGGTGAGGTGTTCTTTGCATTTGACTTTAAGCCAGGCTTTGTGCTCAACGTGAAGCACTCTACAACCACTAATGAAGCCTTTAACACTGTTGGCAGTGGATTGGGTGCTGGTAAGGATGTAGCCAAGGGTGTTGGTAAAGGAGTACTTGGAGGAGGTGTGAAGGTGCTTAAAAAGGGCTTGGGCCTTGGCCATGACAAGGATTAAGAGTGAGCTTTTTATTGAAAACGTTTATTTAAGACTGTATTTTGTTATCTTTTAAAGGGGTTGAAGCTGTAGATTCGTAAGCTGGTGGGGGTGCATCAGCCTGGTCTGAGGGAGAAGAAGAAGAAGAAACAGGAATTGGGTCAGGAGTTGAAGCAGGAGCTGGATCAGCAACGGAAGCAGAGACTGTTGGTTCAGCTGATTCGATTGACTCGTCGAGTTGGATTGGACTTGGTTGTTTGTTAATGAAGAAAATAAAGTAAATCAGGAACAAGGCCCCGCAGGCATGGAATAAAAACGTCAATAATATCGAAAGGAACAAGTATTTGTTAAATGAGTATTTATTGAGGATGAAGATTGGAGCTGGAGGAACCAAGATTCCCAAGAGAACGAGGAGGATTGTTTTAATTGCCATTTCGTTGGTGATAAATAGAAAGAGGAAAAAAAGACCACGAACGATTAAAAAAGCGGAGATGAAAATTAAACGGAGCAACAATAAAGAAATTAAAATGAATATACAAAAGAATAAAGATCACAATAAACGGATGTAAGATATAAGATGGAAGATAAAGTAAGAGTAAATGAAGATTGAAAAGAATAATGAAATATCTGAGACATGGAGAATTGACGATAAGTGAGTGCCAAGAAAAGTGTAGAATATAATGGATGAATAATACGATTCATGGTATCAGAAATAGATGGAATTGGAATTTGATTTCGAGAAAACAACCAAAAAAACCGGGTCTATAAAAAAGTACTTCGAAAAACAGAGATTTTGAAATCGATAAAGATAAGCAAATATATAAATAAAAACAATTAGGTAAGAGAGTTGTAGTAATAAAAAATACAAAATGGATATAATTAAAATGAATTGGGTAAATTAATGATAGTTACAGACAGAAATCGGTAATAAAAATCAGGAACCGAAATCAAATATAAACCAATCAGTTAAGTAAAAAAAATTGAATTAGAATGTAACCAAAATTTCTCCATGTCCACTGCATTACATTTCATTTCATTTTATTTCTTGTTTCCAGTACGTACCATTGAACGTAACAAGTCAGTTATGTTCTTGAAATGGTTATTAAATGTCTTGTTTAAAATGTCTCGCCACTTTTTTATTTTCTCCCAAAAATGTCGCATTTTTTTTGATTCTTGTGCGATGCTTTTCAGCTCATCACAAAATTTTTCTCATCTACAACCATGGATATCTCGAAGCCTGTGGGTAGCGAAATCAAGTCGGTGGACTTTGGAGTCCTTTCCGATGAAGAGATACGCGCGCTTTCGGCCAAACAGATCACGAATCCGATTGTTTTTGACAACTTGGGCCATCCAATCGCCGCCGGGTTGTACGACCTTGCGTTGGGAGCTTTCCTTCGTAACGTCTGTACTACTTGTGGTTTGGATGAAAAATACTGTCCTGGACACTTGGGACACATCGAGTTGCCTGTTCCAGTCTATCATCCACTCTTTTTCAACCAGTTGTACGTATTGTTGCGTGCTTCATGCCTTTACTGTCACCACTTCAAGTTGAGCAGCTTGGAAGTCCATTTGTTTGAACAGAAGTTGCGTCTTGTCCAGTACGGCTTGCTTTTGGAATGTGTTGAGTTGGAAAACATGTTGGTTCATGGATCCAATGATGATGACGACGAAGATGCCGTTGTTAGCGTGGATACCAAGACCAAAAACGAGTTGAGAAAACGCCGTGAAACTTACGTTGATTCCATGATTGCTCTGGCCATTAAGGAGGGCAGAACCAACGTTCATGGAATTATTACTGCCACTGTTGCTGCCGAAAGAAAGGCCACAATTCATGCCTTCTACAAGCGTTTGTTGGCAAGACCCAAATGTGACAATTGTGGTATGTATTCGCCGCTGTTCCGTAAGGATGGCTTCACAAAGATTTTTGAAAACGCGTTACTGGACAAACAAATCACCAATAACCGTGTCAAGGGACTTGTCAGACCCGACATGTTGAAGAAAGGCGGTGCTTCGAAATCCGAATCGCTTCCCAACATCAAACACAAGGCTGGATCGAAGTACGTGTTGCTGACAGAGATCAGAAACGTGTTGCGGGCGGTGTTTGACAACGAACAGCGCATTGTCCAGCAGGTTTTCCATCTGAGACCCAACCAGACCGAAAAGGTTTCTGCTGATATCTTTTTTAGACATGCATTGTTGGTTCCTCCAACCCGGTTCCGTCTTCCATCGAAGCTTGGGGACGAAATCCACGAAAACTCGCAGAACGAGTTGTTACTGAACATTTTGAAGACATCTCTTCTTATTCGTGACTTAAACGAGCAGATCTCGACGCTCCACAAGGGTAAGTTGCTGGTGGAAGAACGTAAGATTGTGTTTAACCGGTTGATGAACTCGTTTGTTACCATTCAAAATGATGTCAATGCTTTTATGGACTCCACCAAGAACCTGAATGCTCAGGCAGGTAAAGTGCCTAATCCTGGTATCAAACAGGCATTGGAAAAGAAGGAAGGTTTGTTCAGAAAGCACATGATGGGTAAGAGAGTCAATTATGCTGCCCGTTCGGTCATTTCTCCCGATCCAAATCTTGAAACCAATGAAATCGGGGTTCCTCCAGTGTTTGCAACGAAATTGACGTATCCAGAACCCGTAACGGCACACAATGCTGCTGAAATGCGTCAAGCAGTCATCAATGGTCCAGATGTGCATCCGGGAGCAGTACAGATCCAAAACGAAGATGGTCAATTGGTATCGTTGATTGGTATGACGATGGAACAGAGAAAGACGCTTGCTAACCAACTTCTTACTCCTTCAAACGGAGCTTCGGTGGTGAACAAGAAGGTTTACCGTCATATCAAGAACAAGGACGTGGTGATCATGAACCGTCAACCTACGTTGCACAAGGCCTCGATGATGGGACACATTGTCAGGGTTTTACCAGGAGAAAAGACATTACGTCTCCACTATGCCAACACCGGTGCATACAATGCCGATTTTGACGGGGACGAAATGAATATGCATTTCCCACAAAACGAAAACGCCAAAGCAGAAGCTCTCAATTTGGCAAATACCGATTCTCAGTATGTGACTCCAACTTCGGGAGCACCGCTCAGAGGTTTGATTCAGGACCATATTTCTGCTGGGGTTTGGTTGACTTCTAAAGATACGTTTTTCACCCGGGAAACTTATCAACAGTTAGTTTATGGCTGTATTCGTCCTGAAGATGGCCATACCACCAATAACCGGATTGTGACGGTTCCTCCAGCCGTGTTTAAGCCACAGGCGTTGTGGACCGGTAAACAGATCATTACAACCATTTTGTTGAACATTACGCCCGATGGAGTTCCTGGTATCAATCTTGTATCTAAAAACAAGATCAAGAACGAGTACTGGGGTGCTGGATCGGCTGAAAACGACGTGGTGTTCAAGAATGGTGAGTTATTGTGCGGAATCTTGGACAAGTCACAGTACGGAGCTTCACAGTACGGGATTGTACACTCACTTCATGAAGTATATGGTCCTGCTGTTGCTGGGAAGACGTTGAGTGTGCTTGGCCGTCTTTTCACCAACTACACGATGATGCAGGCGTTCACTTGTGGGATGGACGACTTGCGGTTGACGGATGAAGGTAACCAATGGAGAAAGGAGATCTTGAAACAGTCGGTGGATATCGGTAAGGTTGCTGCTCAAGAAGTCACCAACTTGGATGAGCCCAACGAGCCTGAATTGCTCCGGAGACTCGAAGAGATTTTACGTGACGATAACAAGTTGGGTATTTTGGATGCGGTGACGCAGGCCAAGGTCAATACCATCACTTCTCAGGTTGTTTCCAAGTGTGTTCCCGATGGAACTATGAAACGGTTCCCGTACAACTCGATGCAGGCGATGGCGCTTTCTGGTGCCAAGGGTTCCAACGTTAATGTGTCGCAGATCATGTGTTTGCTTGGTCAACAGGCTTTGGAAGGTCGTAGAGTGCCGGTGATGGTTTCAGGAAAGACTCTTCCTTCATTTAAACCGTTTGAAACCGATGCCAGAGCCGGTGGTTACATCAAGGGCCGGTTTTATTCTGGTATCAGACCTCAAGAATACTATTTCCACTGTATGGCGGGCCGTGAAGGTTTGATTGATACTGCGGTGAAGACTTCGAGATCGGGATACTTGCAGCGTTGTTTGACCAAGCAGTTGGAAGGTGTTCATGTCAGTTATGATAACTCGGTACGTGATGGTGATGGTTCATTGATTCAGTTCCTTTATGGTGGAGATTCGATCGATACCACCAAACAATCGCACATGAACCAGTTTGAGTTCTGTGCCAATAACTACGATGCTTTGGTGGCCAATTACAGTCCAGAAAACACTGACCATTTGGACTTTACTACGGCAATTCTGTACACCAAGAAGGTAAAGAAGAGCTTGAAGAAGAACCAGGACGTTCCTCACTACGAACAACAATACAAGTACGACCCAGTGCTTCTGGTTTACAACCCAGCCAAATATTTGGGTTCGATTTCCGAAAAGTTCCAACAAAAATTGGACGAGTTTGTGGAAAAGAATCCACATATCGTCACCAAATCGAAGGAGGAAGCCAAACAGAAGGATATCTTACACGAAAAGAAGTTCCGTCTGTTGATGATGTTGAAATATATGAAATCGTTGATCAATCCGGGCGAATCGGTGGGTATCATTGCTTCACAGTCGATTGGGGAACCTTCGACTCAAATGACGTTGAATACTTTCCATTTTGCCGGTCACGGTGCTGCCAACGTCACGTTGGGTATTCCACGTATGAGAGAAATCATTATGACAGCTTCTGCTGCCATCAAAACTCCACAAATGACACTTCCAATCCTCAGCGATGTTTCGGACGTGTTGGCCGATTCGTTCTGCAAGTCTGTGGCTCGGATTGTGTTGAGCGAAGTCATCGACAAGGTCGTGGTGACGGAAACAACTTCTGCCAACGAAGACGGAACAAACTCACGTTCGTACACCGTTTCTTTGCGCTTCTACACCCGTTCTGAGTACGTTGAGGAGTACGGCATCTCGCAAGAGTACTTGGAAAACGTTATTACATCCAAGTTTTTGCATGCTCTCGAAGCCCAGATCGTCAAGGAAGTCAAGAAGCAGAAGAAGCCCGACTCAATGCCAACGATCGGCAAATCTGCCGGTAAGACTGACTTGGAGTCGATTTCCGGTAAGATAGTCGAAGAAGACGATGGTGAAAAGAGCGATCACAAGCAACAGGTTTCGTATGACGGTCCAGATGACGACGAAATCGAGACTATGAAGAAGGCTGAAGAAACCAGTGACGAAGAAGGTGAAGATTCCGATTCGGAAATGTCTGAATCTGACTCCGAGTCCGAGACTGAGTCTGAGTCCGGTTCTGGGGCAGTTGTTGCTAAAAAGGAGCTTTCCAGAAGTGCCAAAGATCGTCAAAGTGAAGTTATTGCCTCGCACAACCTTGTTACCAAGTTTGATTTCGATGATGAAAACGGTGAATGGTGTGAGTTTGACTTGGAACTCAACGGTAACGAGACCCAGAAGTTATTGATGGTCAACATTGTCGAAGAACTTTGTCGTCGACAAGTTGTCCGTGAAATTCCGCATATTGGCCGGTGCTTACGTCCTGAACCTGGTGCTGATGGAAAACGTATTCTTACAGCTGAAGGGGTCAATTTCCGTGAGATGTGGGAACAGGACGACGTGGTGGACGTCAATGCCATCACATCGAACGATATCGTGGCGGTGTTGAAGACTTATGGGGTTGAAGCTGCGAGAAACACTATTGTCAACGAAATCTACCGTGTCTTCGACACCTACGGGATCAGTGTGTCGTCACGGCACTTGGATTTGATTGGTGATATGATGACGCGTGAAGGTACGTATTTGGCTTTTAATCGTCAAGGTATTGATACCTCGACGTCGGCATTCATGAAAATGTCGTACGAAACTACCTGTCAGTTCTTGACCAAGGCGGTTTTGGACGGTGAAAGAGAAGATTTGGAATCGCCATCGGCAAGAATCGTGTTGGGAAAGCTCTCGAACGTTGGTACGGGTTCGTTTGATGTGTTTACCAAGTTGAATTAGCATTGTTTTATAGATTATTAAAAAGAAAAATAAGTAAATTTGATTTAATTTTTATTATTGTTATACATTAAATGCAGCAATAAGAAACGAAGCAACAAAAGCAATCTTAAAGTTAGGATTCTGTAACACCAAGTGTTTGAGACTGACTCTTTCAGTACCGATTCTGACGATCCGGTTCCATGGAATGGTGATTATGCCACGCGATTCCAAGAACTGGACAAGAAAGTAGGAAGATAAACTCAAAAACACAAGAACAGACAGCAATTTGCCCACCACAATACCCAAGAACAAGCCGGCGACTGAACCTACCGTCAATTCCTCGTAATTGAGGCCCAAACGTGATTGGGCGGTTTTGGCGGCTTCTACGGTTGGTGTGTTAGTCTGGAGCTGGTTGAATGGTAAGGCAGTGTCATTGAACACAACTGGCTTAAAGGCAAGCGACAGAGCGGCGGCAATGGCTGCTGCCAAAGCTGTTTTGCCCACGGTCGGCTTCAACGTGGAGGTGCGGCCGGCAGTACCGTGGAACATGCGTCTTGTGGCGAATCTGGCGGTGTTTGGGCGCAAAAGCGACTGTTTGGCAAAACGCAATGGCTGTGACTTGAGGTTTCTGAACAATAACGGGAACATAGCGACAAAGAAGAGTGGTTTAGTACGGTGATATTTAGAGAATTGTTGGGGTAATTGTTGATTGCTTTGCACGTTGGGTCATTTACATGTTGGCTCCTTCATCCACTAGAATTGGACAACAGAAACGTAAAATGTGTGGAAGAAGTAAGAAAAAGATGGCAAAAAAAAACAGAGAAACGAACAAAGAGCTAGCAGGTAACAGTGAAAAACAAAGAATCAACAGTTTGTTAAAGCAAAGTACTTAAGAAACCAGAATTCATTCCAAGAGCTCCAATTGTCGCTGCAAGTCGAATTTTTGCAGTTTACACTGGATGCAAAATATCCATCAAAATGCGGCATCAATTGATCTCGGTAATGGAACCAGGTACCGTTTTGCTTGTTATCGGCCGACTTTTCTGCCGCACCACACAATTTCCTATATCTCTGGCTGTTGTAAAATGTAAATTATGTGTAGCTGTTTATTATTGCAGTTATATTTTCCCTGACAAAAACGATATAAAGTTAGAATTGATGATCTGGCACTTGAACATGAACTTGCACCAAAGATCTCGCCATTTTCCTTTTGAAACCCGACCCATTTGATCCTCAATAGATCAAGAATCGTGGTGTATTGTTGTTACTAAGAAACAAATTCAGTTGGTGACAAACTACAGAGGCTCATTCACAATGGGATCTGATGCCAAATAGAGCACGAGTTGACGTTATTTCAAAAAGTCGACAACAGCTAATTATGCCCATCCTGGTACGGGCCCAAGCCAAGACTCCCGTCAACCAGGCTACCTTGACCGAGCAAATCTGAGCAATGGAACCGGATTTCTGTACCTGAAGCACGGAAAACACCGGAGTCAACGCACAAGTCACTCTGCTATAGACTCCTAACAAATTGGGTTTTCAAATTGTGCCAAAGACTTGTATGGAAACGGGCTCAATTGAAACCAGCTTGCCGTACCAGGCATGGTTCACAATGTCGGAAGTGTTGCACCGGTGATTTTTATTCTATTTTTGCCATGGCTTTGTCGTTGTTTGTCATCCAACGCAAACAGCGGTGGGCAGACTAAATCCAAGTATTAAAATTATTTCAATTTCATGACAACGAGACGCTCCAGTTACATTTCCAATCGGGCATTATTTCTTACAAACAAACAAAATATCTTAGCCATTAAAGAACTTTACTAGTGTTACCCTCTTCGCTGTGCTAACTCCGAAGATATATGGGCAGGATTAACTCCGAACCGAAAGCATTCAATTTTGCCCATAAGAATTTCCCTTCTACAAAAGGCAAGTCCTGTTTTGATGGACATATTTTACAAGGCATACGAGACGTATTTTTAATCGATGGCACGGCATTCGATGATCACATTATTGTGTCTGCCAAGGCCAACCATCACGGTATGCCATGGTGGGGGGAGATTCCCAACTGAAAATTTTTCCAGGTTCGGGAAAAAAAAATAAAGATTGGCTCCTATGACGTACAACACGATCGCAACCCTGAAAGGCTTTTGGTTGGCCAATTTGAGCGCTCACTGCTTTGCCCTTTTCGGTATCCCTTCAAGATATGAAACTGGATGGGTTGCATGCAGGGCGTCTTTTTCTTGCCAAGGAACACGACCTACCAAATAAGAAAAAAGAATGAAACAAAAAGGAAAGAAATAACCAGCCGCCCACATGTTCCTGCATATACATCAAATAGCATCGGTACACTACCACCACCTTTTTAGACACAGTCTAGGCCTGGAGCTCAAATATATATATCTCTGGTCAAAGTCGCGGCAACTTCTTTTTTTTTTCTTTTAAGTAACCGTCGGCTACATACAGGATTGCTGTTCTCATAATAATATATATATATATTATTTTTTTTGGCGTCGCTTCCCTCTAGGGTTAGTTACTGCGTTCCGTGCACGACCGTTCTAGGTTACATCATCTCATCTCTGTTCAACCAGTTTAAATTCCAATGTTTGATAGCTTCATGACCGAGAGTGACTGTATGTTCAACGCTGCAGCACCTCTGGAAATTGCCCCGGGAGTTTGGTTGGGGCCGTACGACAGTTTGCAGAGCCAATTTTTGGCTGCGAATAACGTCAAGATAATCATCAACTGCGGCTCCACCGCAGGATTCCTTACTTACTTGGACTCATGTTCAATAAGCTCCGATATCATTATTATGAGTTTGGACCCCAGCTACTCACCTGGGTCTCCATTGGTTCACGAATTTGTCCGCAGCTTCAACAAAGTGTTACAGAACTACTTGACTTCATTCTACCAGTCAGATACCAATTTGATCCACGAATTGCCGTCAGCAGCTTCGTTGCTCAACATAACGTCGCCAATATTGACAGGGGACTTGAAGCTCCAGTTTTTCAACTTGGTCCGTTTAATCAAATTGATGTCGCTGATTAACGTCTCCATCCAAACGTTGATTGTCAGCGAAACGGGGAATACCAACCTCAGCACAGCTCTTGCAGTGGCCTATTTGATGGATACTTACAATTACAACCTTAAATCTTCCCTTAATATGATTCGCTCCAAAAGACCGAGTATCAATGACCTCAATTACAACTTCTATGACGATTTGCTTATTATCGAGCACTTGAAGAAGTTTTATCAGGAAAACAGCAACATCAAGGCAAGAAATCCTACATTTTTGATCAAAAACTGCAACCTCAAACGCCGCACTGACGATGATGACCGAGAAGAAGCAATCACGACAGCTGGCGATAAACGGAGGCACTTTTGACTCGAAGCTGAAACTTAAAAAATTTTTTGTATCACATTTTGTATTATATTAAATGATTAATGACTTTCTGGAACTTGTAACCCAACTCTATTGGCCGTACGCTTGATCTTGTCTTCAGAATCCATCGTCAATCCGGGATTATATCTCTCAATCAATTCAGTGTATTCCCTTTGGCTCCGGAGAAAGTTGGTGATGTTAATGATGTTGTTCAGCGCCCGGTTATCTTCAATCAGGCCCAAGATTTGACCCAAAAACTTTTTATCACGTAATTCTGTAGAGTCTGTATCGTTCTGTTCCACCAACTTGGCCAATTCAGCCTCGATTTCGGCAGCTGACTTTCCAGCTTTGATGAGATTTATCTTTTTATATTGGAGCACTGCCTTCTGCTTCTCAAGATCCTTGGCAGCATGGATCTTAGCAGACTTGTTCTGGATAACAACAAGCTGATTAGTAAGCTCGGAGACAAGTGTTTTGAATTGTGGAAAGCGTCTAGATACCAAACTCATATTGTCTTTTAGTCTTACTACTGCGCCAGAGTTCTTGGTTTAGTTGATTTTTCACTTTCCTGCAGATAATTATTAACTAAACATGCTCCACTATTGTCTAGGATACCAAGGAACTAAGCCGTACAAATACAATGATTTGTTATATATAAGATTCAATACAACTACAAAAAGTACTAAGGATACTAGAGCAGCTGGTTTGATTTGGAACAATTATTCTGTATTTATTTCATGTAAAAATGGCTGCGAATTTTACAGATATTTGGTCTCCAGTCTCAACTCGGTAACCTTGGATCATCAATAATTCTTATGTTATTCTCGTTGACATACTTTGAACAACTGTCTTGTCTTTTATCCTCCATAGCTGCAAGTGCTTTTGGATTAATGTCATGAGTAATGAACTTGTTACCCCGGTCATCATAATATATTGGGTAGTATTGAATATACTTGGTAGGAGTGAAACAAAGTACTCTAACCAGAGCAAAGTAATCTTCGTTGAATCATTCCGTAACACCATTCAAGACACCATAACTTTCAGGGGTGAGGAAAGATCCAATTTGGATGATTCCACCGGTTTCCTTGTCAATCAAGTGACCGATCCAAGTGTAAGTACTGTTAGAATTGTGAGATTCAAGGATGATCGGTAGTTTAGGTGTGATTGTTCTGAGAATAAAATGAAATATCCTACTCAATAATGCTAGAGACAAAATTTTGCAACCATACGGTGACTAGTCAAAGTGATTGGCAATTATATAAAGAAAATTGAATTTCAAGCAATATTATGGACGTAAAAGATTCAACAAATGCCAATCGAGAGATAACTTTACGAATATGGGGAGTTCCTACTTTATTTGCCATTTCAAATTATTCAAGAATCGTTTAAGATATAATTTTTGCGCCAAATTATTAGAACCAGAGTACGGTGATATCTGTCGACCGTGCCTCATTTTCTAGCTTGATCAGTTCTAAAGCTTAGAATAATACTGATAGGAACTCTACTCTAAATTCTAGCAAACTGCAGCATCTTTGGTGTTAGTCACGTTATTTATATCAGATGACATTCTATTGGATAAGCAGGCTAACTGTCGATGGCGATGGATTTAGTGTCAGATTAGAATTAAAGCATCGCAGAGAAATATCTGTTAATTCAATGATATTGTAGTTTCAGAAACATACTCTCCAGGTTCCAACAGTCCAAGATACCACTTGCAAAAGTTGATTATTCATGTGTCGTATTTGCAAGTTCGTCTATTTTAGATCTGGGCAAGATTTTTTTTTTTTCCTTAAGTTTTGTATGTGATTCTCGGATGCGAATCAAGTCCGATCGGACTATCCAATGACAGGCTGCGCACGTATTGAATCAAGCCTGCCCGGGCCAAACGGGCCCATAAATTTCGGACCCCCCATTGACTAAAAACCGGATACCCACGTATCCCGGACTCCGAATTTAGCCAATCATCATTGGTGTGTGTAGTTTAGCATTCTCCGAACGTATATATACCTTTTTTTGCCGGACTCCGACCGCATTCTCTCTCTCTGTCAAAAAGTCCTACCCGGTTGTCGCACACTGGTGCAAAAAAAAAATTTTGTCTCCCTTCCAAATATCAAATCTTAAACCCCAACTACTTTTCTTTACGGATAGTAAACGTACAATGTTTAGAACTGCCATTGCTCAAAAGGTATGTGGAATTCCTTATAGAGAAATAACCTAACGGTGTTTTGGTCCTTAAATTTTTTTTACCTGAGATAGTTACTAACAGCTAGTCCATTGCCCGTTCCTTGGCAACCTTTGCTTCTCCAGAATCCGTGCTTCCAAAGAAGTACGGTGGAAAATACACTGTCACCCTTATTCCAGGTGACGGTATTGGTCAAGAAATCACCGACTCCGTGAAGACCATCTTCAAGAACCAAAACGTTCCTATTGAATGGGAAGTTGTCGATGTCTCCGGCTTGGAAAACTCCGGTAAGAACGGTGTCGCCGAAGCCGTTGAATCTTTGAAGAGAAATAAGGTCGGTTTGAAGGGTATCTTGTACACCCCAACCGGTACCTCTAGCAAATCGTTGAACGTTGCCTTGAGAAAGGAATTGGACATTTACGCCTCTTTGGTTCTCATCAAGAACATCCCAGGTGTCAAGGGCAGATTGGATGGAATTGACTTTGCTCTTGTCAGAGAAAACACTGAAGGTGAATACTCTGGATTGGAACACCAATCCTACCCAGGTGTCGTTGAATCGCTTAAGATCATGACCAGATTCAAGTCCGAAAGAATCGCCAAGTTCGCTTTCGACTTTGCTAAGAAGAACAACAGAAAGTTGGTCACTGCCATCCACAAGGCTAACATCATGAAGTTGGGTGATGGTTTGTTCAGATCTACCGTTAAGGACGTTGGTCAAGACTACCCAGGTATTGAAGTCAACGACTTGATTGTCGACAACGCTTCCATGCAAGCCGTTGCCAAGCCACAACAATTCGATGTCTTGGTCACTCCTAACTTGTACGGTTCCATCTTGTCTAACATTGGTGCTGCCCTTGTTGGTGGTCCAGGTTTGGTTCCAGGTGCCAACTTTGGTAGAGAATACGCTGTTTTCGAACCAGGTTGTCGTCACGTTGGTTTGGACATCAAGGGCCAAAACACTGCCAACCCAACTGCCATGATTTTGTCTGCCACCATGTTGTTGAGACACTTGGGCTTGAACGAACACGCTGACAAGATCTCCAAGGCTACTTACGATGTCATTGCCGAAGGTTCTGTCAGAACCAAGGACATCGGTGGTTCTTCTTCCACCACTGAGTTCACTGACGCCATTGTTGCTAAGTTGAACTAAGAGTGCTTTTGCAAAATCGCTATGTAGTCAATAGAATATAGTAAAGAAGGATAAAACTGCAAACCTACGGACTGTAGTTGGTGATTGATGGGGGTTTTTTTTTTCCAACCTGATGTAGAAACAATCATTACAGTTCACTTTTATGATATCATTTGTAACCATCATGCATAGAGAATCCATTACATTTGTGAATGTAAAGTCATGTTCTATTTTGTAAATGTTGCAGCCATTAAATCAAATGATCCACAATCTCGTCAATTTGATCAGTTTATTGCTATATGTACAGGATACGATATCTACAATCAAAAGCTTTAACAGGTCTCCAAAACATAACCAAAAACAGACAAATGTATTTAAAGTAAATAGAAAGAGTTCCAGGCCGGAGATGAGCGATGCCATGTGCGACCAGAATTTCCTATTTGGGATCAATTTTAAGATTAATTCAACTCGAGTCAATCAGAAATAATTTGTGGTTTAAGATGCTTCCACGCAAATGGTTTCTACTCATTTCAAAAAAAAACACAACTTGTTTCTATCAAATATCAGACAATAAAGGATTCTTTCCCTCAACCAAAATTTTAATTAATTGTTTTGCTAAATTATGGTGACAAACAAACCTGTAAAGCCGTGAAATCTTCATGACTCTGAATCCCACAAATTTTTGTAACACAAAAATGTCCAAATATGACACAAAAATCCTTTTTCTTTGTCCTTCACAGAAATCTTTTATAAAGTCAACCAGGGATCCATCGTTTTGAAAATTTTGGTTTAACGATCGTGTTCATTACTAAGGTATCTTAGTTCTTATAACCAAAAAAATAAAGAGTTTATTGTTAATATTATGGCTGACGTTGTTTTAGGTGCTCAGTGGGGTGACGAAGGTAAGGGAAAGTTGGTTGATTTGCTTTGTGACAACATTGATATCTGTGCTAGATGTCAAGGTGGAAATAATGCTGGTCATACCATTGTTGTTGATAAAGTCAAGTACGACTTCCACATGTTACCTTCTGGTTTGGTTAACCCTAACTGTCTCAATCTTGTTGGTTCCGGTGTGGTTATCCACGTTCCTTCTTTGTTTGAAGAGTTGGAAAACTTGGAAAAGAAGGGTTTACACTGCCGTGACCGTTTGTTCGTGTCTTCGCGTGCTCACTTGGTGTTTGACTTTCATCAGAGAACCGATAAGTTGAAGGAAGCCGAACTTTCCGCCAACAAAAAGGCCATTGGAACTACCGGTAAGGGTATTGGTCCAACTTACTCGACTAAGGCTTCTAGATCGGGTTTGAGAGTCCACCACTTGGTGAACGAAGACCCAGCTTCTTGGGAAGAATTCAAGACCAGATACTACCGTTTGGTTAACTCTAGAAAGGCTCGTTACGGTGAATTCGACTACGATGCCGAAGAAGAATTGGCTAGATACGCCAAGTACAGAGAAACCTTGAGACCATTTGTGGTTGACTCGGTTGAGTTTATGCACAAGGGATTAGCTGAAAAGAAGAGAATTCTTGTTGAAGGTGCCAACGCTTTAATGTTGGACTTGGACTTTGGTACTTACCCATATGTTACTTCGTCTCCTACGTCTATTGGTGGTGTTTTGACTGGTTTGGGTATTCCTCCAAAGACCATCAACAACATTTACGGTGTTGTTAAGGCTTACACCACCAGAGTCGGTGAAGGTCCATTCCCTACCGAACAGTTGAACTCTGTTGGTGAAACTTTGCAAGATATCGGTGCTGAATTCGGTGTGACTACCGGTAGAAAGAGAAGATGTGGTTGGTTAGATTTGGTTGTGATGAAGTACTCGACTATGATCAATGGCTACACTTCTTTGAACATTACCAAGTTGGATGTTTTGGATACTTTTAAGGAAATCCAGATTGGTGTTGCTTACCATTTGAACGGTAAGAAGTTGACTGCTTTCCCAGAAGATTTGACTGAATTGGCCAAGGTTGAAGTTGAGTACGTAACGTTACCAGGTTGGAATGAAGATATCACTTCAGTCAAGAAATACGAAGACTTGCCAGAAAACGCCAAAAAGTACTTGAAGTACATTGAAGATTACTTGAACGTTCCTATCCAATGGGTTGGTACTGGTCCAGCCAGAGACTCGATGTTGGAAAAGGCTATTTAAATATTATCCATAGATGAGTATTGTAACTAAACAGTAATGAAACTGTAAATATTAGAGAAAAAGAGAACGATAAGATAAATACTTTATTAACAAGGGTGTTTTTTTTTGTATGTAATTTTTCTGGTAACTTTCTTTTTTTTTTTACTTGCTTTTTT
Source organism: Teunomyces tritomae (assembly GCA_030568455.1). Lineage (NCBI taxonomy): Eukaryota > Fungi > Ascomycota > Pichiomycetes > Serinales > Debaryomycetaceae > Teunomyces > Teunomyces tritomae. The sequence continues at coordinate 733,167 of JAJMFZ010000003.1, forward strand.
CCAGGGATTTTTCGGGTTTCCATGGTTTTTATTTTTTGTGTTTCTGTGGAGGGGAATGATACCACCTGCATGTAAATCAAACCATATTTACCCCCACAAAACCCGAACAAGGCGATCAACTTTCGTCACCATTCTTTCTCCAACCAGTAGCCCAAGTCCATGATGAATATCGTGGTATCGACTCAAAAGAGCGGAAGCGTAAGAGGTAAGTTTGAATAAATTATCTTTGTTTCTTTCTTTCTTTTTTTTTACTAACACATTCAGTTGTAAATATGGCTCGGGCCACTGGTGGAAACACCATCAACATTCTGTTCAAAGACGATATCCTTTGGTCAGCAGGGCCTGTCAATGATCACAATGTGCTCCAAGTCTTGTTGTTTCTGTTCCAACTCCGTGAATATATGGTCGTGGCCAAAACGTCGGGCCTCGTCCAATTGTACGAAAAGTGTGTCGACAAGAACAAGAACTCGTATTTCCGCCTATATAAAGAATGGAAAAACTCGAGTCTTAATGAAAATGACCAGATAGGATGTCTTGGGTTTTTCAATAACCAGTACTTGTACAGTTGTTCTACAGAAGGTAAATTGATTATCCGTGATTTGATCAACGACGATGCCAACGAAAGCTTTATGGTATACATTATTCAGGCACCGGTTTCCTGTGTCAGTCTTTCTCTCAACATGGGAAGAATTCTTCTTGCCAGTGCTGGAAAGAACAGCGATTTGAAGTTGTATGATATCGACTTATTCCATTTTGACCTGCTGGAACATGGGGGTCGCGGATCCGATTTAGATTACTCGGGAAGTCCCATTCGCCCACTCAGAAGAACAGCAACGAGTCTCAGTCTCAACCGTCTGCGTTTCCATGCACTTTCGCCGTGCTGGACGAGCAAGAAACTAAACCCACTCTACAGTGCAATCCCGTGTGATACTTTATCGAATTGGATTATCAGTATTTGCAATGTCCAAAAGTATATTGTATGCGGTACACAATTTGGTCAGCTTTTGGTGTACCAATTTGAAGGGTTTTATCCAACCCAGACCTTGCTGCTTGAATTGTCTCAATTTGCCATTACTAACTTGACCAAGCTCGGTTCGTCGCCATACTTTATGTATGCAGACTCGATGTCAAAGGTTGGTATTATTGATTCGACGACTTTCAAGGTAGTTAATTTCTACGAAGGTCTCGAAATTGGACCGGTGATGTTCTTGAAGTTTGTCACTCCTAGGTATCTTTCTCGTAAGAGAAAGTGTTCCAAGAACTCGTTGCGGTTTGATCCTATCTACTGTATCAGTTCTACGATCGATAACCGTATGGTGCTCTATAAGTTGTTTGATGATGGAACCAGTGAACTCTTGCTCAACATGAAGCTTATTGACTCTACAATCCCCAGTCTTTGTATCATGGGAGACGAGTATGCCAGTTTTGAGCGAGTTTTTGGTGGTTGTAGCCATCGCGAACATCAGGCATTGCCTGTAAAACGCAAACGGACGAGTTTCAGTGACTTTAAGCAGGTTCGCATGCACCACAAATTGGCTCCTGAACCCAGTTTGATGAAAGTGGAAGAAAAGGTGATGAAAAAAGTGAATTGCCATGAGAAATGATTACGAAACAATACATGATTCCCCCTGTTGAAATGGGTGCAAAAAAAGAATCTTTTTTTGAAGAAACAAAAAAGGTGTCAGCTGAAAGAAAGCACTTTAAATGTAGGTTTGATAATGTCCCGATGTGAGGTTAACTTTGTAAGCTTTGTAGAATCTACCGGATCCAATAGTTTGGTTTCTGAGAAGGTGGAAAGTTTTTTACATTACTGCGGTCCTGGTGTTATTTAGGGTTGGATTTCCGGTATATAAACAATTGCATCCAAGTGAGATTTCGCCGCCACCATCAACGACTACCACCAAAACCTGGCGATGTTTAAGTTAAGTGCTACGCTTTCTGGCCACGAGCTGGATGTTCGTGGAATTGTTGCTCCATCAGCACATACAATTGTTTCAGCAAGTCGTGATTCGACAGTTCGGATCTGGAATCCCACTGCAAACAGCGGCTGGCAAGGATCTTCTGGAGTTTCACCATTGGTCGCCTTCCAATCGCCTTCCAACTCGTTTATCAACTCAATCGAATATGTAGATCGTTCTGAAGAACCTTTGATTGCTGCTGGTGGCCAGGATGCCATGATTTACTTGTGTGATTTGGCACAATCGGAGTTGAACGACGACTCGGCTGGAAAGTACCAGTTGATTGGCCACCAAGCAAACGTTTGCTCGTTACATTATCACAATAAAGAACTTATCTCCGGTTCTTGGGACACAACGGCCAAAGTCTGGGACCTTGAAACTTTTCAGATCAAACATGACTTGGTCGGACACGAATCGTCAGTCTGGGACGCCAAAATCATCGGGCCCGATACCTACTTGACTTGTTCTGCCGACAGATCTATTCGTGTATGGCAGGGAAAGCACGAAATTGCAAAGTTTACGGGCCATGCTGACGTTATTCGTAAACTCCTTCTCTTGCCAGACAATCAATTTGCTTCGGTATCCAATGATGGCACCATCAAGATATGGGATATGAATGGCAATGTGTTAAATACACTTGTGGGACACGATTCATTTGTTTATGATGTGAAACGTTTGAGCAACGGAGATCTCGTTTCTACTGGAGAAGACAGAACGGTACGGATTTGGAGAAACAATCAGATCTTACAAGTGATTACCTTGCCATGTATTTCCGTGTGGTGTGTTACCGTACTTGATAATGACGATATTGCTGTGGGTGGTTCTGATAACACAATCCGTATCTTTTCTCGTGATCCAGCAAGATCTGCCTCAGAAGACGAATTGGTTCGGTTTAAAGAAGCTGTTGAAGGTTCCAGCATTGCAGAACAATCGTTGGACGACTTAAAAAAGACAGATATCCCTGGATATGAAGCATTAGACAAACCAGGAAAACAGGAAGGTGCAATTGTCATGGTAAAAAGTCTGGCTGGCGTAATAGAAGCACACCAATGGTCGAGTGGAGAGTGGGTTAAAATTGGTGATGTTGTGGGCTCGGCGGGTTCTAACTCTAAAAAGGAATTTGATGGCCAACAGTGGGATTTTGTTTTTGATGTTGATATTGAAGATGGAGCTCCACCATTGAAGTTACCATACAACAGCAATGAGAATCCATACATTGCTGCCGAAAGATTCTTGTCCAAGAATGAACTTCCATCTTCATACACCGAAGAAGTAGTTAAGTTTATTAATAAGAATACTGAAGGCTTCAGACTTGACCAAACAGCACCGGTGGAAAATCCATATGCCAACAAGCCAGCTGCAGCGCCTTCGGCTCAAACTGCAAAGCTTACGGTTATTCCAGAAAAGACATATATCCAATTCAAAGAGTTTAAATACGAGCAATTGAAGCGTGGGTTGGAGAAGTTTAATGAAACACAAGTCGACAAGTTTAGTCCGGAACAACTTGCGAAAATCAGCTACAATTTGAGTGTTTTAGGCTCCAAAGAAGCTCTGGAATTGATTGTTGATTTTATTCCACAAATCATTAGTAAGTGGACAGTTGAAACTAGACTTGTTGCATACGATCTTTTGCGGGCTAGTATTTCCCGGATAACTGCTGTTGATCTTTTGAAATCTACTGCGGTTGCAGAAGTAGTGTTGAAGTCAATTAACGATGGACTTGAAATTGTAACTGAATCGACACTTCCCTTATTGATGTTGCTTCTCAAGACAATCAACAATTTATTTGATAATGTTTTATTTGTCCAGTTGTTCATTGATCCTACCGAAGAAGGAAAGTATGAGTTCAATGAGTATTTCCAGGCATTGTTGGTGAAGATTGCCACTACTGTTGGTAGTCTTGGAACTAATAAGCAGAATAAGCACTATGGTACGATGATGACTACACTTGCAACGTTGATTTTCAATTTATCGGTGTACCAACTCAAGACCAAACAATTAATAAGTTCTGAACCGGTGGTTACTTTCAGTGATTTGGTTGGCCAGCAGCTTGTGGAATCGAGCAGTGAAGCTAGTTATAGACTTGGGGTTGCATATGGTAATCTCAAGTATGCTGGACAATTTGCCACTGTTCCAAAATGGTTAGAAAGAGCAAGAACCTTGTATTCTGGAAGCGAACAGAGGTTCCGTGATTTAGAAGCAGACTTACACGCGTTGAACTGAATCCCTTAAATATATATATATTATACCTACTTACTCGAAATACAACTCTGGCACCTTGTGAACGTACAGCACCAATTTTTGTGCTATGTCCAAATTAAGATTATCTGAAAGCTCAATCACAGAATATACATTGACTGTTGTGCTTGAAGTCGATACTTTTCCTACTATCTCGTAGTTTTTCCCCACCACCATGTTGTCATTAGACGTGAATGTGAGACTGATGCTTCCATTGCTGTTGAGAGTGGCAGTGTTTGATACATTATCAAAAGATTCACACTTTCCAATGATCCGAACCAACTTTCCTTGATGTGATTGTAAGAGAGTGGCGTCAATTCTGATGTTTGCAGCGTCCATTTTCGTGAAGATGATAGATTAAGTTCCAGACGCGTTTGCAAAAAGAATTGATTTCTTACCCTGACGTATATGCCGGAATTATCACCCCCTCTCTACAAGAAGTATTTTGAATTACTTTACTTTTAACAAATATCGTGATGACAGGGCCAGAACGTTCTTGGAAGTTGTATTTGATTCTAGGATGAACGCTGATCAATAAATATTTGAAATTCTTTTTGTTTTTTTTGTTAAATTTTTTTTTGATGTAGTTTCAAAACCAATCAATTATTTTTCCCATTAGAAAGAATAAAGCTAGAACAAACACCAAATAACCTTCAGTTCCGTTTGTTTTTAAGCCATTCAGTCACCAAAATCTTAAGTAGATCAATTCTTTGTCAGTGATTTATTGAAAAACCTTTGTTATTTTATGATAATCATTATTTAATTTTGCAACTTTTTGCGAGTCTCTACACAAACTTTTCTTATCAACATTATAATAAGTGGATTATCACAAAACTTCGTCAGATATCTCTCATTTGGGTTTAACAGCTACACAAATCATCCAAGAAACGGCCGGCTTCGCCCCTTTCTTCAGCTCTCATTAAACTTTCACCAATCAAGAAACCATCGATTTTATCTTTCTTAAAGTTCTTGACATCTTCAACAGCAGTGATTCCCGACAATGCCAACAACAAAACGTCACCTGAACGGCCATTGTTGGTCTTTGCGGAGTCCACCAACGACGTGGTGGTCTTCATATCAACATCAAACGTGGTAAGATTACGGTTGTTGACCCCAATGACCATTGGTTCGGACTTGTCCTTGTATGTCAACGCCAATGCGTTGTTCAATTCAGGCAAGTCGTTGACTTCAACCAAAGGAACCATTCCCAAAGACCAAGAATATTCGTAGAGCTCTTGCAACAAGTCAGGTTCAAGCATCTTCACAATCAAAAGCACAGTATCAGCACCCTGCAATCTGGCTTCCAAGATTTGGTACTTGGAAAAGATAAATTCCTTTCTCAACACAGCTGGTCTGTTAGGACCTTCAACCACACGACGAATCAAGGCCATATCTTCCAAACTTCCCTTGAACCACTTTGGTTCAGTCAATACCGAAATAGCAGCACATCCATTAGCGGCATAAGTAGCAGCAATTTTACCTGGATGGGCCTTGATGTTGATATCACCCTTGGAAGGAGAAGCCCGTTTGAATTCGGACAAAATCACATTTCTGCCTTGTTTTTGAGTCGAAACAAGTCTCTCATAAAAGTTGATACTTGGAGGAGCGACTCCCAATGCCAACCAGGCCTCTAAATCTTCAAAAGACTTACCAGGAAGCGCTTCAATTACAGAGTAATCTTCTCTTCTCTTTCTGTAGATCTTGGTCAAAATATTTTCCTTAGGCAACACATTTTGCTTGTTTTCGGCCCAGGTTCCTCCTGAAACCGAGAGAATATTGTCAATCATAATCTGGCCTGATTCGGTCAAAATTGATTCTGGATGAAACTGAACACCTTCAATGGTGTATTCTTTGTGTCTGACACCCATGATGATTTCCGGTGACGTTTCGGTGGTGGCAGTGATTTCCAAACATGAAGGTAACGTCTTGTGGGTACCGGCCAAAGAATGGTATCTTGTGACAGCTACAGATTGGGGCACGTTGGAGAACATACCTTTAGCATCGTGTTTAATCGTGGTAGTTTTGCCGTGGACAATTTCACCAGCATACTTGACATCTCCGCCAAATACATCAAACACACATTGCAAACCCATACAAACACCAAAGATTGGTTTCTTTCCCTTGAAATGTTCAATGGCAGAACGGGAAACACCCGAATCAGTAGTTGGGTGTCCTGGACCAGGAGAAATAAAGATGATATCAGGATTCAATTTCTCAATTCCAGCGATATCGATCTCGTCGTTCCGGTACACATCGACCTTTCCACACAATTCCGATTGATGGAGGTATTGGTACAAATTCCAGGTGAAGGAATCGTAGTTATCGATCATCAAAACATATTTCTTAGCAGTCATATTGGTTCAAAGGTTGGTTTTTGGTATAAAAAAATCCTGATTAATTTGCTCACAGCCAGGAAAACGGTTGGCCTTTATACTTCTTATTCCCGGTAGGATGATTCGGTTTTGGTTTGAATGCTCCGGGATTTTTTATCGAGTCATAATCTGTAATTGGAAATTTTTACAAGTTGAAATGCAGCACAATGACAGGTGAAAAATACTTTTGCCGTTTTGCGAACGGCAACGGTCAACAACAGAAATAAGCCTGCTTTGTAATTAAAGGCTTTATTATTATATATTGTTTTATTTATATAACATTTCAAGACTGGGTCTCTTTCTTAGTTGCTTTTCTCCGTCTAACTCGTTCCGATATCGGCGTGTCATCATTGATTAACTTTTCTATTTCCAGTTCCCGGTGATCCACTTCTTCGATCTGCACCCCGCGCAAAATGAGCGACGACGCAAATTCAAGAATTAACATAAACAATGATGATATCATCGCCAAACAGTAGTTCGAGATACTCACGCCAATATCCAACCAACTTCCTTCGGTTCTAACCAAAAAGAAAAAATTGAGTGACAAAAAGTCACTCGTCGAAATAATCAACGTAGAAATCGTATACTTCTTAATTCCCAACACTTGACTCATAATCCCCAAACATGTCGAAAGAAGCACATATGGAACAATTAACTTGAGCATCAACAATGCACCCATTGAAAATGGACTGAATACCGGAATCAATCTGTTGACGGAATCCAATGAAAACGACGAAATCGAAGAAATATTTCCAGTACCAAAGAATGCAAGCTGAAGGAAAAAGAACCCAATAATACTGATCCGAATCACCTGCAACCAATAACCGTCTGGCAATCTGCCGTCTTTGGAACGAGACTGTTCGATTTCGGCATTGGTGAACTTAGATTCCCATTCAATGTTAAGCCACTGCAACAACACTAACGAGTACGCCACATAAAAGAATAATTCGAATGAGATGGTCAAAATGATAAACGTGGGCACAAACGTCAAGTACACAATCAATAACCGCAATTGGTAGTCCTTAGATGCATTGAAAGAATGTAACACTGGCCATACCGTCAAAGAAACAATGAAAGTGACCCAACCAAGAACTTGTGAGTCCAAGGGTAATCCAGTTCTGGCTTGCAATGACAATGCTGAAATGTTGGTGGCATATAACGTTGGAAGTATGGTGATAAGTTGCAACACAACCAAGGTCCGATGGATCGACTTGATTGGTCTTTTGAATGCAACCTTTGCTCCCCAAATACCAACTACGGTGGCAATCGCAGCACTGATATTGATCTGAACTAAACTTTCAACCTTGACAGGATTCAAGTTGGTGAAAATACACAGGCACAAGCAGCTGACAAACCACGTTAATTTCGTCAAGAATCCAAACTTATGAGAACCACGAACAAAGTTAGGATACATTCCAATCAACACAAACAATATGGAAAATGTGAATCTCTCGAAAAAGCCGTAAACTATTCCTTCGTATGTGGTAATAAATGCAACGGCAATCAAGATTCTGGTAGTAGTGGAAATGCCGTGGAACAACTGTTGTAATCCATAGGAAAGATACTTTCTTTCGTTGATAATGGAGTACCAGAAATATAATGGGAATCCGGCGTACATGTAGTAGTTGAATGGTGAGTTTTGGAATAACAACACGTAGTTGATGGCAACACCAACCACAACAAACGAAGCAATCAAACCAATCGAGATATTGGCTGACAATTGTTCAATCTGCTTTGGTTCCAAAATAAACAACTTTAAAAAGATGTTAAAGGAGTAAACAATCCAACCAAAGAAACCTAAGGTGACTATCGATCTCAACAACAACCAGTTGTATGTTTGTAAGTAGTTCAAGCCGTCCAAAGCGTTCTTCATCAACTCCTCTGATAACCTGACTGCTTCTTGTTCAACTGCGATTCTTTCGTCGCCAATGACCGTTTGCAACTTTTGAATCAAGACCTCGATCTGAGCCTGATAGATCTTGACTGACTTTTCTTCAAATGGAGAGTAGGGCTTGAATGTGAATTGATGTTCATAGACTTCTTTCTCCTTAACCTTGTACTGCTCAACAATTCCCAAAGCGTTGGCATATAATGCCTTGATTTTGGTCACTGAATCGGCATTGATATAGCTGAGAGGCAACTCACCCACCGAGTTCGAAGGGTAGTTAGCACCAATGAGGTAAGCCATAAGCGGAGCGATATCGGCCTGTTTTACGTCATGTCTGGCCAAATGGTCGAGTTCCCACGTATCAAAGTAGTCAGCTTCGTAGCCCGATACCACAGGATCTTGTAATGCGATCTGGTGAGAGTCAGCCAACTCAGGCTTATTGATACCGGCACCCCATGCAATCAATGGTGTTCTGGTGTTATTTGGATGGCCATCACCATGGGACCCAAAGTCAGACATCCCATGGTCAGCAGTAAAGACAAATGCCGTGTCGTTATCACCAAAGTACTCGTGGATACGAGGAATCAATTTCGATAACTTTTCGTCAATATACTCGATGTTTTCGTAGTATTCGGCCGAGTATGGACGGTATGCGTGGCCTGCGGTGTCGGGACCAAGCAAATGTAAAAAGAAAACGTTGCCTTCTTCGTGTAATTCGTCATGTAAAGTCTTGTTGGTGGTGGAGTTTGCCAACAACTCGTCAAAGTGTTTAAAGACAAAAGCATCCAACTCGATTGAGCTCTTGGAAAAGTCTTCAAACTCATGTCCGTACATACAAACGTCAATTCTGCCGGGCACCACACCTTCGCCGTAGGCAAACATTGGCAAGATATCGGGGGATCCAAACGAATAAGTGTGTTTTGACTGGTTGAAGAATGAATCGAAATCGACGGGGTTTTCTTTCCAGCCCTTAGTGACAGCAGACACGTCTTCATAAAAGCCTGCAATCATCGCAACGTGTCCTGGTCTACTTTCGGTAGGCATTCTTGTGTTGGAAATGCCCCACGTTCCTTCGTTCAACGCAAGACTGCGGAGATATGGAGCCAAGTACTTTGTTTCACCTGTACGGGGGTGTTTGAGTTTCTGGAACGTCTTGTCTGCCCTCAAACCGTCACCAACAATGAGAAATAACCGTTTGGCGGGTGGAGACGTGGTCGAAACGTGGTGATCCATGCCGTGGACCAACGGCAGGACAAAGTAGATGTCAAAAATGGACCACAAGTAGAAGCAATGAAAGAGAACTCCAATAATAAGGAGAAGTTGTCTGTCTTTCATGGTAGCAACCGAGTAATGATGATGGAAAGAGACGGGTTTTCGATTTGGTGAAAATAACGCGCTTGAACCAAATATAGTGGGATTGGACGAGACACGACTTAAGATCCAAGGATTTTTAAACCAAAAAGAAATTGAAACAGAAACTGACAAAGTAATACAGATTGGTTCCATGTTTGATGTGATGAGATATGATTGGTTCGTTTTTGTTGTCTCGTTAATCCCTGTTTATTTGGTTTCTCTTCCATCATTCATTTGCTCTGTTTTTTAAAAAGGAACTTTTTTTTTTCGCAACCGTTTTCGCAACCTTACTGGTTCTTCAATCTCTCAACGTATTCATTAAACGTACGCAACAGATCGACGTATCCCATTTCAATCTCCAAGTCGTGGTCCAAACAACGATGATACACTTCCAAGTTGGAAACATCGCCGTTGATGGCGGAAAGATACTTTTCGTCGCGCTTGATCCGTTCGTATTTGTACTCCAATACACTTTTTTTGTACTTGGTAAACCGTTTTTGGTACTCCGTCCACTCTCCAACACTGTATCCGTTCGGTACTTGTGGTGGAATCACATCGTGTGTTGTATCTGGTAACAAATCACGAAGCAGAACCACCGAATGGCCCTTGACACTCGTTTTGTTGATGGGAGTATGCAATGTTTCTGCCTTGGACGTGCCGTCATAAAACTCATGTACTTTGGGCCGCTTGTTCGGTACTGGTACCGCACTTACACTGATATTGCGCCGTCTTCCCTTAACATCTTCGTCCGGTAAATTGCGTGCCATGTCGGAAAAGTCCACCTCTTCAATATCGCCATTGTTTCGAAGCAGTTCGTCAAGCTTTCCCATATTGAAATTCTCGGTCTTGTGACGTTTATGTCTCACAGGAGTGGATTCGTCACGCACAAAACTGGTTCGGTGTTGCTGCTGTGGCGGATTCCGCCGAGGCGACACCAGACGTCGATTAAAAAGCCGGGTAGGCTCCTGGCGTGGCCGAATATTCGTACCCATATTGAGCAAATCATTAAGTTTATCGTTGATGTCGGCATCGTCTCTTTCTTCCGGAGTCTGTAATTCCTCCTCTTGCTCATCCGAATCCAAGTTATGTACCGAATAAAACGTTTCATCGGGACTCTCGTTATCATCTTCAACCACAATTGGGTTACTGGTATTGGTTCCGGCGCCGTACTGCCGTTCTAGTGGGTCTTGGGACGAAAATACCTTGTGTGCATCGGCAAGGGCTTCCGCACGGCGCTTTTCTTCACGGTACCGTGCTTCTCGCTCATACTTTTCACGTTCATCAAGCTCTGCTTCCTGTCGACGACGCTCCATCGTTCTTCTCATGAGCTCAGCAGCCAGTTCTTGGGCTCGACGCATCGCTTCTTCTTGTCGTGCCCGATTCAACATGTCTCGCTTCAATGCTTCTGCCGCTCGTTCACGTTCCTCTTGTGCTTGACGGATATTTGGCTCGTGGTGGCCGTACATGTGGCGGTAGAAGCCATAGTATCCAGCACCATTGCGGTAAGTGGTAGTTGTTGACGTGTAATAGGCGGAACTAGAGCCATAAAAGTTGTTTTCAGACCTTTCTGGTGACCGGTTGCCAGTTCCATTGACAAGATCGTACTTTTCACGGGTCTCGGGCGACTTTAGCACCTCATAAGCCTGGCCGATCTTAATAAAGAGTTCGTGATGCTGCTTGTCTTTGGTTTTATCTGGATGATATTTCAATGAAAGTTTACGGTATGCTTTTCGAATCTGTTCTTCTGTGGCATCTGGAGCCACTCCAAGTACGGTATAGTGGTTCAGCATGCTCTAGAAACACGATTCTTGATTATAATGGCTGCTCGAGAATCGGGTTCCTAATTGTAAAACTGTTCCTGTAGATAAATCTAGCATTTTTTTCTTTTTGGGTTTGTTTGTTTTGTACAAATCTCTTGTCACGTGTACAGATCCCAAAAGGTTTACATGTGGTGTCTTTTCCACGAGGAAAAAGTAATAAAAAAAAACGAGCTTTAATTTACCACAAACCCCCTTTGGTATTTCTTCTGTAATGACACTTTTCCACGCCATTGCGCCCGATGGAACCCATGTTTTTCATAATACCGTCAGCCAGCAGTATTTATATGCAAACGGCTCGTCGGAATTCGAAGTTTCAAGCACACTTCCATCGATCTATGCCAAATTGAACTTGTCGGCGGCTATCTCGGCCATTTTGGGTACGATCCGCTTGAAAATCAACTCCTACGTTGTGGTGGTAGACAGACACACCGTCACCGGCACCATTTTGGGTCATCAGATTGCTCGTGTCGATAAGTTCCGGATCTTACCGTTGATTAAGAACGAGTTTGCCCAAAAGAATGTGGAAGAAAACCACTACTTGGACTTGTTGAAACAACACTTGAACACTGCCACGTTGTACTTTTCTATTGACAACAAGTATGACTTGACCAACTCGCTCCAGAGACAATACACTACCAAACCCGATTCTTCGACCACGCCGTTTGCATCTCTCGACAAACGGTTCTGGTGGAACCAGTTCTTGAGTACGGCACTCATCCAATCGGGAGCCCATCACTTTGTCACTCCAGTAATTTATGGATACTTCAAGTCCCACACAGCGCTGTTCGACGGACCCCATGCCCTTGACTTTGCGTTATTGACCCGTCGTGCGGTTTCCCGTGCCGGTACGAGATATTTCCGCCGTGGGATCGACGATGACGGTAACGTGGCCAATTTCAATGAAACTGAACAGTTCTTCTTTACCAAAGATCTGGCCTACGCTTTCTTACAGACCAGAGGTTCGGTCCCAGTATACTGGTCCGAGATCAATAACTTGAAGTACAAGCCAAACTTGGTGATTTCGTCGAAATCGGCTTTGGACGCAACTTCCAAGCACTTTACTGAGCAAACTGAGCTTTACGGTGAAAACTACTTGGTCAATTTAGTCAACCAGAGTGGCTACGAGAAGCCAGTCAAGGTTGCGTACGAACATGCGGTCGAGAACTTGCCGGAAAAGTTGGCCAACAAGGTGCACTACATTTACTTTGACTTCCATCACGAGTGCAGCAAGATGAGATGGGACCGTGTCAAGCTCTTGTTGGACCGGTTGGTACAGCTTGATTATACGAGCAACAACTACTTCCAGGTGGAGCTTGCTTCACAGACCATCAAATCGGTCCAGAACAAGATTGTCAGAACCAACTGTATGGACTGTCTTGACCGGACAAACGTGGTGCAGTCGACGATCGCACGCTGGGTGTTGCAGAACCAGTTGACTGCTGGCGGATACTTGTCAAAGGAGAATGTGACTCCATGGGAAAAGCTTGATCCACAGTTCAACTTGTTTTTCCAGAGTTTCTGGGCTGATAATGCCGATGCTGTATCGTGTGCTTATTCTGGTACTGGAGCACTCAAGACAGATTATACACGTACTGGTAAGAGAACAAAGAAGGGTGCGTTGAGCGATCTTACGAACTCGATCACACGGTATTACAAGAACAACTACCGTGACGGGGCACGCCAGGACTCTTACGACTTATTTTTGGGACAGTACCGTCCGTATGTGGATCTGAAGGAGTCGCCGTTTGTGGACCGGAGACCTGCGTACGTGCAATTGTTACCTTACTTGATGGGCACCTCATTGTTGGTGCTTTTAGCGATGTTTTATTATCCACGGGGTTCTGTGAGTGAGTGGAAGAACTTGATTGTGATTGGCAGTTGTTTGTTGTTTAATATCAAGAGCTTGACCTACTTGCACCGTGAAGGGTACCAGTTTGTGAACTGGCCGCTGTTGGTGGCGTTAGATTACTTGAGGAAGGTGAATGTTGTTGATGGCAATGGTAAAGTGATTGGTGTGAAGTATGAAGAGTTGGACGAGTTTAGAAGGGTAAGTAAGAAACGAAACTAACGTTAGATTTCAATAAATTCAATTTTTATTATTTTATTTTATTTTATTTTAATTTTTTTTTTTTTCTTTCTTTCGCGAATTCAATCATTCTTTCGAAATCTCGTTGTTCATTGAAAAATCGTTCATTATCAACATCATGTCGGACGTTTTAGAGCAGTCGTTGGACGACATTATTGGCAACAACAAACGTGAACGTGTTGGAGGCAGCAACAGTCGTGTGGGAAAAAGCAGAAACCGGCCCAGAAACCGTGGAGGACGCGGCGGAGTGCCACGTAAAGTTGGTGGTGGTGGTGGTGGTGGAGCCGCGGTGCTGCTGCTTCCACGCGATATCCAGAATCTTGCTGGTCTGCGTCCGGTGCTCCGTATTCGGAATGTACATCCTGAGTTGAATGGAGAAGATTTATCGAACTTGTTTGGATCGATTACTCCAGTGGATTTTGTCAAGTTCGATAGCAGCAATGATAGTATTGCGTACGTGTGTTTCCAGCGCGACCATGCACGGAGTAACGCCGAAGCCGTGGCACGTTATGATGGCAAAAAGGCAATGGGCGAAACTTTGGTGGTGGAAAACGCCACTCTGCTTATTGATCGAATTGGCAGTAATCCACGTCGTCCAAGAGAAAGAGAAAGAAGAGAAAGAGAAAGAGAAAGAAAACCGAGAGAAAGAAAACCGAGAGAAGTAAAACAACCAAAAACAGCCGATGATTTGGACGCCGAATTAACAGCTTACATGAACAGCGAATCCAACAACACCATAAACTAGAATTTAAATGAATGTATTATATGAATAAATAAATGTAATGTAAATTAATTAATCAATCAATCGATCTTTTTTGATAATTTAGCAATTGACATGAAGTTATTGTTCAGTTAATGTAATCTTTTGTTTGTACTCACTTCCGCTACTTCATGTCTCTTGGATGTTTTCTTTACTTTTAATGGTATCATTTAAAGTCTAGAATCTAATTCAATATCTAATCTTGGCCCAGAGTTAACTGGACCATTTCAATATACAAGTTCTTGGTCTTCTTTCTCCAACTCTTACCGTAGTACAAAAACGGCACAATCATGGCAATTGTTACCAAGTCAATCACCGCCAACGTGATGTATGTCAGCGATGTGCCGGCACTGTCCAACCACAACGAACACACAAACGTAAAAATACACGCCAACGTATTGTTGATAATTGAAACACACACCATTCCTTGAATAACAATGGCTGGGTACGCATCCATAAGGTAAGACATCGCCGTGTCACCAATCGAACCCCAACCAAACCCAATGAATCCCAATCCAACATAAATCACCTGCCATGGCCATTCTCGAGCAGCTCCCACACCAAACATAATAAGACCAACGGGAGAAATCACCAACGTAATAAAAAGAAGCCAAAGACGATATTCTGGTTCCAATGTGCCGTGGTTCCGCTTCGACATCCACAAAACATGGTAATCGGAAAGAATCCCCGACACAAAACAGCCAATCACCGCCCCGATCAACGTTGCCACGTTCATGATCGCAATCCCGGTCTGCGACTTGTTCCAGGGCGCCTCAGAGAAGTACGTATCTTGTGTGGTCAAGAAAAACGTCAAGTATGCGTCCTGTAACCCCCACAACAACCCCGAGAGCCACACGGCGGGAAAAGTAAACACCTTAAAGTAAAGCACAAACCGCTTCACGTACTGCTTAAACCCCCAGCCCTCAAGATATGATGAGGGGGTGATAATGGCAATCCGTTTCAAGTAAGGCGTCAACAGTTCCTGCTGTGCCTCAGTATCAATGTACTGTTGTTGTTCCAGCATTTTTGTGGTAATCTGTTCGGTCTTTTCGTCAGTCTTTTCCTTTTCGTCAACCACGTCGACCGCCTCAATTGCGGGTTGCTGCGAGTCGTACACCACCGAGTACTTTGAGCGGTCAAACACGGTTTCTTCACACGTCAAGAGCGTCACCACGAGCGTGGCTCCGCAAATAATCGCGCCCCACCAGCCGACCCAGCGGAACGATTGTGATTCGGCAATCAAATGGGCCAAAAGGGGACCCAAGAACGTACCGACCGATGTGGCAAGGATATAGATTGTCAAAACCGATCCCAACTGGTGCTGGAAGAAGATATCGGACAACGATTGTTGGACTTGTGCCTCGGCACATGCTTCCGACATGCCGACAAAAGCCTGGGACCAAATTGTGTCTGCGGTACGTTTTGAGAGAGCAAACCACACTGAACCCAATGTACCGGCAAGCAAACAGACCAAGTAGGTGATTCTGCGGCCGTAAAGCGACAGTGCTGGTGCAAAGAAGATACAAGACCAACCAATGAATAAAAAAAGTACACCGGCACCGGTGTTCATGGCGTCGTAACTGATGCCGTAGTATTGATTGAGGGAATCTTGGGCTGAGCCTGCGTCATTGGAGACTGCTGCAGTGAGGGCGGTGATGAAGGAAAGCAAAATGAAATGCCACGATTTACGGGCAACCGACCAATTGAGCGGGTCATTAGGGCTATCTGAGGGCTGAGGCAAGAGAATGATTCCCTTTTTGTTCTTTTTCAAGGGTCTGGCAGTTGCCAGAGAATCGATCGAGGAGTCGTCGGATGCCACAAAGATTTTTGTGGTTCCGGGAATGAAGTTTTCATCGTAATAGTTGTTGTTGTTCATGGCGGGTAAGCTTTGGCTGATTTCTTTTTGTACGCTTTTGTCAGTTAAATATGACTTTTAATTGTTAGCAATAAAACTTCCTGGTGGCGGGAAGAAAAAAAGACTGGTTTAATAAGGATTTTAGTTATGTCAGTAGGCCATAGTAATGCTTAGCGCTGGAGGAGAAGCAAAGTGATGATGAAGTTAAGGTTTTCTTTGTGGGTGCGAAAAAAAATGAGAGAAAAAAAAACAGATAACGACACAAAAAAAAAAGTGAGGCGAAATGACACAAAAATCAACAGCACGGCAGACATGAGAAATGAAAAACATCTGAAAAAAGAGAGGAAAAAAAAGTGACAGAAACCAGTGAAAGAATCAAATAAGAAAATGAAACCATTAATAAACAACAGGATAAGAAACCATTTAATAGAGTATAAATATTTAAAACAAAAAAAAAATGTGTGAATGTAGAAATTCGTAAATCTTTAAACAAAAGCTTTTTAACTCTACACACATTAAACGCCTTGATTCATGTAAATATTTAACTTGTGTGACAGCTTCTTCTCTTTGTTTGCCAAAAAAAAAAAAAAAATTTAATTCTTTGCTGTACAACCGAACCGAACCTGTAAAACTTTCCAAAGTGTAAGATTCTCTCTCACGCTTCTGAAAAAGTACCATACATTTATTTGCAGCAGCACAACAACCACGAAGATGTCGCTTGTAACTTGGTGCGACGATCTCCACCAAGTTAAAGGAAATGTATCTCAGGTCCAAGCTCTGCTTATTCACATCCTTCAGAAAGCACCATCACCTGATGCGTACCGTGACTTGGTCCAACTGTTGGACACCTTCATGGTAGCACCACCTCCAGGAACCGATGCCCAACTCGTCGACCGTACCAGAATGTTACTTCTGCTGCCTCAAGTCAAGGTTGCAGTTCGTCTCAGACATTTGCACGACACCAACAATCTTCCATTACTCTCAGCACTTTCCAAATTAAACTTCAAGTCGCCACAGAGCGACAAATACGTCAGCCAGTTCTTGGACTATATCCCACAAATCACAGCGCCAGCTGATCCTAATACGCCTCAGGAAAGGAAACAACATCAGCAACAAACACTTCAAGACACATATCCCCCGCTGTTACCGTCCATCTCCAATCCACAGCTTCGTACTCGAGTTCTTACCGATAAAAGCTTTCGCCAGGCGGGCGATTTCGTCCAACTGTTTGCACAAGGCGATTTCTCCAACTCCCACAACGCCAAGTTGGCCGTAAAGGGCCGCTCAGTACTTGAATTGGCATTGTACAATATGTTGGAGGAAAATTTACCTCACATCGACGCCGAAGACGTGCTTGTACTTCGTCACCAGTTAATGGCACCAACAATTCTTGCCAAATTTGCGTTGGGATATAACATGGTAGCAGCAGCACTCACCCATTTGTCCCTGGAAATCTCCCAGGACGAGAAAATTGCCATTTTTGCTCGTCTTTTCGTCGCCTACATTGGAGGAATGACACAGGACGGTTATACCGAAACAGAAATTCAAGCCTGGCTCAGCAAATTGTACCGTCCGGTGTTGGAGGAGGTCCACCAACACTCACCGGCCACCAGTTCCGCATATAACGAGCTACAGCTCTTATTTCATCGGTCTACGAACATATATGAGCACTTACCGAGTCAACAGCCCGAATTGACGTTTGAACAGGTTGACCAAGATCCGTTTGTGGTGGATCTTCGAATTTCAGGTGAATCTTTGGGGTTTGGGACGTCGAGTCTCAGTTTTGACGATGCCAAGTACCGTGCTGCACAGAATGTTGTTGCTGATCGAGAGAAACTTTCACGAATCGCCGAGATTTTGCTTCAGAGTTATGTGAAAAAGACAGTTCCAAAAGAGGTTTATACTGTGGAAGAAGAGATTGATCCCAAACCTTACAATTTGCCTCCAGTACCGCCAACCAGTAGTGGAGTTATAGGGACGGCGTCGTATAGTGGTCGTGATAACAATTATCGCAACATTTTGTATGCGATATTGGGGAGGCATCATTTATTTCCACGGTATCAGATTGTAAAGGCAGCACTGGAAGATCTTCAAGCGTCGGTGTTGGTAAATGATTTGGTGCTTGGAGTTGGAATTGATCTGAACAAGAAGAATGCTTGTCAAAAAGCAGCATTTCAGGCGTTGAGCAATTGGCCAGCGATGGAGCGGTTGGGGATTCGAATGGAGGATGAAAAGTGAATAGAGTACATAGATTAATACAACGAGAAATGAAACCAATAGAAACATTAGAAAGGACAATTTTGCAACTTGGGCCCGAAGTTAAAAAAAAAAAATAAAAATAAAAAGAAATGAAAAATGAAAAATTGAGAAAAATAGAAAATACTCAAATGAATAAGTCCGGAGAAAGACCAAAGTAATGAGAAAGAAAAAGTCACGGGGACACGGGTGTTTTTCAATGGTAGAAAAGAAAAGGAAGAAGAGAAGGAGGAGAAAAGTTATCTCCGGCGGCGGCAAATATTATATTATTACTAATGTAAGATGAAGAAAAGAAATGTATACTCGGGCACGGCGATAACAGATCATAAAAATTTACTAGTAGAAGATAAATTGAAAAAGACCGAAAAAAAAAATGAGATAAAGAGAATGAAACAAAGAAACCAGTTGAAAGCTTACGAAATCATCTTTAACGAAACAGGACTGCAAAACTCGCTATTTTTCTGCCAGGTTTCTTTGGTGGACCTTGGCAACCGGAATCGCGTTTTAGTGTTTGTGTATGCACGCTGACCAATCATATCGCGCTCGTTCCCGTTTTTGACCGAGACAAAATTTTCCATATAAGTGCGATCGAAAATCATCACTTTTCGATTGATTCCCTCATATACATTCCACGATGGCCAGCCAACAAATCCCACAATTCACTATTGGTGACTACGCTTCCTTTGCTCTTGCCGGTGCCATGGGCTGTGGTCTTACCCACGGTGCCATGACTCCTATCGATGTCGTCAAGACCAGAATCCAATTGGAACCAACCGTCTACAACAAAGGGATGATTGGTTCTTTCAGACAAGTCATCGGCGCTGAAGGTGCTGGTGCTTTGTTGACCGGTTTGGGTCCAACCGTCTTGGGTTACTCTCTCCAAGGTGCCTTCAAGTTTGGTGGTTACGAATTGTTCAAGAAGACCTTTATTGAACAACTCGGTTTCGACACCGCTAAGCAATACAAGAACTCGATCTACATCGGTTCCGCTGCTCTTGCTGAATTCTTTGCTGACATTGCTTTGTGTCCTTTGGAAGCCACCAGAATTAGATTGGTTTCTCAACCAACCTTTGCCAACGGTTTGGTTGGTGGTTTCGCCAGAATCTTGAAGGAAGAAGGTGCTGGTTCTTTCTACAACGGTTTCACCCCAATCTTGTTCAAGCAGATTCCTTACAACATCGCCAAGTTCTTGGTCTTTGAAAGAGCTGCTGAACAAATCTTCAACGCCATCCCAACTCCAAAGAAGGACTTGTCTGCCGGTGCTTTGACCGGTGTCAACTTGGGTGCTGGTATCATTGCCGGTTGTGCTGCTGCCATTGTTTCTCAACCAGCTGACACTTTGTTGTCCAAGGTTAACAAGACCAAGAAGGCTCCAGGTCAATCCACTCTCGGTTTGTTGGCTCAATTGGCCGGACAATTGGGTATCCGTGGTTCTTTTGCTGGTTTGCCAACCAGATTGGTCATGGTCGGTACCTTGACTTCCTTGCAGTTCACCATCTACGGTTCTTTGAAGAAGGCTTTGGGCTGTCCTCCAGCCGTCGAGTTGTAAGTTATTTATTTAATAATATACACTAGAAGACCAGATAATGTTTTTGTTTTATTGTTCGTATTTGTAGAGACATATTGTATCATTTCATATTATGGTGTGGCTTCGCCTGTTTGCCACTTCGCCTCTAACCAAGCGGCTCGGTACAGCAACTACAATGGATAATCACTTGCAGGAATGGCGAGACCTCGAATTTTTGTCCGATGGATTTTATGGGCGAGCATGGTGCAGAATGCAGGTTGGCTGTGTGCATAAAATGTCGTCATCGCAATTATTCTCTTTTTGGGTATTCCTTCCTTATGTGTCGGAAAGTGCTAGGTTGCTCCGAAAGTGCCACCGCCGGATTTCAGTTTGCATCTCATAATCCCAAATAGGAGATTGCTTCACTTTTCTCAGCCTATTTTTTTCTGGTTGCGTCGGGTATTTTCTATTTAAAGGGAACCAGCCATCCACTTTTGTCATTTCCAGCCAGCCATCACCAAAAACCCTTTTAATTTACACAATGGATTTTGCAACCATTCTCACATTGTTGACGTTTTTTAACGTAGTCTTTGCTTTACCAGTCAAGAGATTCTACCAGCCAACTTCTCCCGTTTTTTCGCTTATCGCACATCACGATGGTGCCGTTTTCCAAGATTACTTGGTTAAATTTGATGGTCAGGAATTGACCTTGGCTTCTGATGATAAAGCCTTCTTTGGAAGAATCAAGGCCCTGGACGGTTATGTCTT
This sequence comes from Teunomyces tritomae, assembly GCA_030568455.1. Taxonomy (NCBI): domain Eukaryota; kingdom Fungi; phylum Ascomycota; class Pichiomycetes; order Serinales; family Debaryomycetaceae; genus Teunomyces; species Teunomyces tritomae. Next base: position 754,028 of record JAJMFZ010000003.1, read on the forward strand.
GAACATTCCTTTTGCTGATGAACCTGCTGATGTTGCTAAAAACACCACCATTATCGTTAATGCCTCCAGCTTTGCCAACTCGGGCGGCCTGTTGAATTCATCCAGATTGTTTAATTCGTCCGGTGTCTGGTTAAACTCGTCCCAATTGTTGTTGAACTCTTCGGGTTTGTTCAATTCTTCGGGCTTGTTGTACAATTCAACCTACTTTAACTTGAGTGCTCCTTTACTCAACTCTTCTGGTTTGTTTAGTTCTTCTGGTTACCTCAACCAAACCTTGTTGAATGCCACCTACCACGACTTGAACTCTACCAACTTGTTCAACTCAACCGTTTTATTCAACAATACTAGATTCTACAATTCCTCAATTGCTTACAATGTTTCGAGCTTGACCAACGCAACCTTGTTCAACCACACCATTGCTCCTTCTAACGTTAATGTCTATGTCAATGAATTCAACCAATTGACCACTACCGTCACCAACGAGGCTTCTGAACACTTTGGCGTATCCCATTCGTTATTGACCTACAAGAATTCCACCAAGTTTTTGGCTTGTCCTACCCGTTCGTACCGGGGCGAATATCTTGTCTACTTTGACGATGGCAACACAAAGTGTCCTCAGAACGCTACTGGTTACAATATCACTTTGAAGGTCCAAGTTGCAGCCACCTTGAACTACAATCCACTGACCAATATTGATGCCTTTGGCAAACGTTTAATCAAAAGAGTCTGGAACTTTTTCAGGGCTTGATTTTCTTGGGCCCCTCCCCGTCAACCCCGGAAAAAATTAAAAAATTATTATCTCACTTAGTCATTCCTTTGCATTCTTTTAATTCGTCGCTCCTTGTATATTTTTCTGTTTGATACCTGATATCTTTTATCTATTACAAATAAATGTTTTTTTAATATTGTTTCCAGCATCATAGTCGAGTCGAGGCGAAGTCTGAATTTTGTTTTGGCCAATCATATCCTTTTTCATTTTCTTTCGATGCCGTCATGACAAATTGCGTGCCCTGCGTCTTCGACTTTTAAAATTGGAACTTTTTTTTAATATTTTTTTGTAAAAAAATTTTAATTTTTAATTTGATTTTTTTTTCGCTGTCAGGTTTTTTTATATTTCTTTTTCGATCTAAAAGAAATCTCCTTTTAAATTAGTTTTAAATTGGAGAGGTGCATATATATTATGTAAAATTCGAGCTTTTTAGCTATAATTACTTGCCAGACACAAGACTTTCCTTATCAGTAATAATTGTGTTGGAGTTTCTCTTGCGGGCATTATCGATGTAGTAAACCGAAATAAATGTCACAGCAGTAATAAACTCCATGGTAGTTGCCAAAACGTATTCATAAACCACAAATTGCGAGGTCAATCCCTCACCAGTATAATTCTTCATTGAGAAATAATTCATCTTGGAGATGTAAATAGACAAAATCCCGAAAATACCACGCACCAATAAGAATGGAGCAGCAAATAACACGGCTCTAATTGACGTGCTCTTCCACAATCCCTCAAAGATGACCCCATGGATTGCCAGGCCAATGGCAAACAATGATTGGAAAAGGAAAATCGATTGCCCAACCGTACGCAAAATTTTGGAGGTAGTGATTTTATTGTGGTACTGGTCATACTGATTCACATCAATTGAAGATAATAATGAGCCCCCAGCAATAATAATCGCATTGGCAGGAATCAAGGCCAAATGGAACACCTTGAAAACGTGGTACCGAGCCCGGAACTTCTGTAATCGAGTTGTGGCACGGGCACGACGAGCAGCATTTTCGCTACTCGAAGGCCGAAGCCATGACTTGCCGTTAACTTCTCTTTGTGCCTTGGCCACAAACGTAAAGGAGGCCAAAATAAGCGTAAAGTAACCCTCAGCACTGAATACCAAATATGCAATTAACCATTTGTAGTGTTCAATCCCGAGCGCTGCAAAGGCCACACCACTAAGTTGTCCAGCAAGACGGAAAATTCCAAACACCACTAAATAAGTATACACGGTTTTCCAGCCGAGTTTAAAAAATATACGGAGCGAAAATACCGTGAAAATCACGTAAAGTGAAAGATAAATGGATGCTGCGATCCCTGAGTCCTTAGATACAAATGCCATTGACTATATTGAAGTTTTAGATAACGGCTTTTGTCTCCATTTTATAGCAAGGGCGACTTAAACGGGTGCGGCGATGCACCAGACCAAAAGCGGTAATTCTTTTATCGCTTATGTAATCTGCTCGGCAGACGGAGATTAGACCCTTTGTAATACACACCCTTAAGCTTATATAAGCGCACGATTTTTTTACCCTATAGGTGCCACATGTTTGTATGCACCGGCTGTGTATCATAATTACCGTGATCATGTCACTGTAGTCTATAGACCGTTATAAGTAGGCTGGAGTATTGATCCATCCATGGTTTCGGCTGTGTTTGCATGACTTGACCGAAGAAGTGTTGGTTGTTAATTTTTTGGGGGCATATCTTTGTACTGTCTGCATCTTTTTTGTCTGTCTGCCTTATTGTCTGCAACTTTTTGTCTGTCTGATTTCCCTGTCGCGGTGGAATGTCGCGAATCGACATTTTTTCAAAATTGCGATGAGTTCAACTACCAACAAGATGTCCAAGTCAAGCGAGTATGTGAACGACCTGGAGTCCGATGATGAGTTCCAGGCTCCTTCTCATTATACAAAAGTTACTCCAGCCAAATTTCCTGATGTTGGAGAAAAGGAAATCTGGTTAATTAAGGCTCCAAAAGGGTTCCCAGTGAACGACTTAAAAACGTTACCCGTTTCTTTCACGGCCACGTCGATCAAGAGCGGTCCTTCTACATTCAAGGTCAACAATAACGTCAAGTATCAAATCAACGAAGAATTGTCCGAAACTTCTGACTCCAAATATTCCATTTTGGCCGGTGGTTCCACATATAAGAAGCTCAAGGGCAACATTTCCCGTTTCTACACAATCCGTCAAGTAGTTGACATTCCAGACATTGACTACGATACCGCAGTGGTTGCCAGAACCGATGTGCCCAAAGTGGACAACTTGAGAATGAGACATTTTCCTACTGGTTACGCTGCAGACGACTACGAGGAGGCACGTAAGGTTGATGATGACGGGAAAGTGACAAAGAAGGCGCGGGTCGACAAGGAAAAGAAGAAAGAAAAGAAGGAAAAGAAAGAAAAGAAAGAAAAGAAGGATAAGAAGGATAAGAAGAAAGATAAATAGTTAGATAGTTAAAAAGTGCATCAGAAAAAACGAGAACCAAAAATAAAAAAAAATTAATTATATTCATAGTTACCATGGGTCAAGCATCGTCAAAACCGGCGCGAAAACTCACCAAGAAGCTTGCGGATAAGGCGAGTCCCATCACCAGAACGTCTGTGAACCAGCTTCCGCCAACTATACCCAAAAAACAGGGTGAAATTCGGCCGCCACAAGGTAAAGATGGCGGCGATCCACAAGAAGACGGTACGCTGACGTACGATACCGACTTCGTATCATCTGTTAGTAACTTGGGACGGCAAATCTCAGCACAATCTGCAAGGACATATGCCAATCCGAACTCGTTGGCCTTGAAACAGTTACGGTTCCGCAAACAACTCTTTGAACAGGGCGAAAACGAGCAATCAAACCGTACCATGGTCCATCCACGCACATTGACATCGATTCTTCGGGATATCAAGGATCCGCGAGTTTCTGAGGAGACAATTATCAAGGAGCACCAGTTAAGTAGCGAGTTTCTTGCTGAATTGGGTACGAGGTTCCGAGTTGCGGCCACCACCGTCATTTTGGAAGAGAAAACGCGGCCGGACGAAATTGGACATAAGCCACAGGCACCAGAAAAGTCATTTGCCGATGTCAATGATGACGGAGACGCTGTTTTCGATAAGGAAAGGTACAATAAACTACGGGGAAGAATTAGTATGGATGATTAGATGTACTGTATATAGAGTGGATAAATATTATATGCATCCATGCATTTTGTGATGTATTTTCCTGCATATTTTCCCACCCTCCCCCATAATAATTCGCACCTCTCCTGAATCCCGATCCCGCAATAACGATGTCAATTGCAAAGTTGGGACCCAAAGAAGTGGTGAAGATCCTTTCCCGGTATACTCCGTGTGATGTTTCCGATGCATTGAACAAGTTTGGGTATGCTGACGGCGGAAATATTCCCAATTTGGTGATGCGGTCGCCGCCCCGCCACGGTTCGAGTGTCGGGTTTGCCTATACGGTGTTGTACGCCGCCAAAAGCGATCCACGGCCCGCCGTGGCCACGTCATATATCGATGAGGTTCCTGAAAACAGCGTGGTTGTGGTGGGTTTGGCTCCCGAGCTCCAGAAACCGTCGGCACCGTTTGTCACCGTCAGCAACGCCGTGTACGGCGGGTTGATGTCGACACGAGCGCAGTACCGCGGGGCCAATGGCCTGGTGGTATTGGGACGTATTCGTGACGTTGCCGAGCACAATGCGTTGCAGTATCCCGTGTGGCTGTATGGTGTCGGCACCAGTGCGCCGGGCCCGGCCCTTAAAGTTGTGGGAATCAATGTCCCGCTTGAAATCGTGCTTGATCATGGTACGGTGACGATCCAGCCGCAGGAGTATCTCATTGGCGATGAGAACGGCGTGGTTCGTGTGCCTCACGATGCCGATTTAGCAGGGGTTTTGGAGTATATACCTAAACGGGTCGAAGCCGATACGAATGTGGCCGAAGATATCAAGAACGGCAAGCCAGCGGCCGAGAGCCAGAAGTACTGGCGGGGGAAGATATAAACAAGAGAAAGTAAACGAACGTTTCTTATACAGAAACCCCTTTCTTATACAGAAAACCCTTTTTTTTTAAATTAAAAACCTTTCTTATGTAGAGAACCCTTCTTAATCCCCCAATTCTTCATCCGACGTTCTTATTGGCTGAAACCTCCCCCAAACATTTATGTCACTAGTAGTGGAGCAAACTGCCGGGTGCGGCTGAGTCCTGTCTCTAAGCCCAAGTTAAAACCCGCAACCACCACATAAAACCCAAACCCATACCATGCCGATCAGCGCTTCTTTTGAGCCGGCGCTCAGCGTGCAGCTTATCGGCAACAGCGACCTCAAATACAAGTTTGTGGGTGACGTTGAGTTTATTGGAACGCTTGTGGCGCAGTTCCGGCGGCAGTTGGCGGCGGTAGCAACAAATGAAGCCACCGAAGAACAAGAAGCAGCCGCAACCGCAACCGCAGTAGTGGTAAAGATGCTTTGTGGGTTTGTATGTGCTCATGGCACGTCGCTGGCGGTGGCAGTGCTGGTAGAACCGTTGGCAGCGTGTGTGGATCCGTGTCTCGACGTGTTACTAGCGCTGCTGGAACTGCCACTGTCGCCATTATCGCAGTATTGTCTCGATATCGTGCTTGTTCTTGCTGCCGTGGCGGTTCCGGTACGCAAACTCGCTCGCTACGTGTGTTTGGTGCTTGCTACGACGTCTGAACCATCAATTCTCGCCAAATCGTTACTGGCAATCCGGTTTCTCGGTCTGCTTGACGCTGCGTGGCGTCGCCGGCTTGCCATGCTCGTGTTTCGACGCTTGGATCGCGTGTGTGACGCTACAGTGGCAGCTCTGCTTCCTCGTGACGCCGATACGCCGACAACGGTGCATTCGATGGCGTACGGCGCCACGATGCCGAGCGTGACGCTCCAAATGCTGCTGCTGCTGCTGCTGCCGGAGTTTCTTGCTGAGTTGCTTGCGGCAGCGTGTCGGCTCCAACCATCGGCGCCGCCGCTCTGTTCTCGAACTTATTTGGCACTTTTGCTCTACACTCGCCACGATGCTGTGGCAGTGCCAGCATTAAACTTGATTCTGCGCCATATTTTCCGTTTAGACATTTCCGAAGACATAGTTTTCCAAAATATCGCCAAAACCGTACCACGAATGATTGAATTGTTTGATCAGAATTATGAATGTGAAGTAATGAATGAAAATGATGAAAATTTGATGGAAAGTCATTCAAAATTGATGCAAAATAATGAAAATCATTCAATTACAGACTTTTTCATATCTTCAAAACCAATAGTTTCACTGATGTACCTTCTTGCCGAAGCAATGTCGCAGTATCCAGCACTTAGCAGCGTTCTCCGCGATACCAATCTCGATCTTGCGGTTGTGGATCGTGCAGTTGAAGGTTTTGGGGCTAGCAGTTTGCTTCGCCGGCTTCTGAGGCTTGTCAAGAGTGGAAACCACGACTTTTCCACGCTTGCAACGGTAGTTCACGACGACAATGCGGTTTCCGATGCACTCTTTCTTCTCTCGGTGTACGTGGCCCGCGACGAACACCGCCAGCGCGTGGTTAGTGAGCCGTTGGCGCGGTTGGTGGCAGAACTCGTGGACATTTACGCTGTGGTGGTGGAATTTCTCGCTGGAAAACACCGCCACTGTCCAAACGAGGCGATGGCAGTGTCCGTGGCGCGTGGAATGGCGGCACGGCCGCTTTTCACCCACTGTTTGTACCTTGTACGGCTGCTTTCACGACTGGTGGCGACGCTCCGGACGTTTTTTGTTGAATGCAACGCCGTACGGGCGCTGGCAACGCCTGTTGGTACCAAGGACGAGCACGGCGGGCTTGTGTCGAACTTGGTGCGTCTTTTGGCGGGTTTAGGGACGCTGCGGGCACCGTTTCCGCCATCCATCAACGGCAGTGTGGTTTTAGGGATCGTGGCAAACTTTGTGCTTGATTTCCTGGCGCTCCGTGCAGCGGTGGTGGCACATCGTGGGTTTATGCCGGCGTTGGCAGCAGCATTTGCTCCTCCGTTACAAGTTGCAGTGCTTCAAGTGGTGAAGAATTATATGTATAATGAGACAAATGAGAATAAGCATGAGATTTTGGAGTTTGTTAGTTTGGAAAAGATCTTAAATCAGTTGGCGCTGTGCCAGCTGCAACAACTGCAAAAACTGCTTCAATCTTCACTGCTTCAATCTTTACTGATTTCTCAGCTTCAACAGTCACTGATTTCACAACATTTACAAGCTACTCAGCAGCTGCTGCTGCTGTCGCACCTGCTGTTGCTGCAGCTGTTGCTTGTATCCCTAGACATTCTCCGGAACTTTACTGCTGGACTGCCGCAGTTCCATCGTGAACTCTGCACCGCATATTTCCGCCAATTCAACGAGCCATGGAGTGCATTTGTTGTCCGTGGACTTCAGGAAGCGTTGGCTGGCGATTTCACTCAACAGATGCTCAATAACGATGCTGTTCGGCTCGCCACGCTGCTCAATTACATTGAGGATCATCGCTACACCACTGCCGAAGCAATACGGCGTGAGGAGTTCCCGCTGGATGAGCTTTTGGCGCTCTGGTTGGCGATGTTGGAACGACAAGTGGACGAAACGGGCTTGGATACCAACGAGCGTGTGGTGGCACAGACGCATGTCAATGAGGTGCGGGTACTGGTGGCATGGATTCTTATTAACTTGACCTGGCGCCATGCTACGTATACTTTTAGTGTCAATTACGGCACCGACTATGGACTTTTTGAAACCGTGGGACAAAGAAGTGCTGCTGCTGCTGGTGGTGGTGGTGGGTCTGATTCTGGTGCTGATTCTGGTGCTGATTCAGAGCCTGAAGGTGATTCAGAGGTGATGACGGTACGTGAACGGGCAAGGTACCTTGAGACGTTTGGATTTGGACGAGCAGTGGTGCGGTTAATTGGTGAGTATTCGTCAAGAAGTGATCGAGGACGTTTTGATGTACAAAACAGTCATGATTTATTGGAAAAGCTCAAGACAGCACATTTACAAATGACAGGAATGAAGCGAGAAGAAAATGAAGAGATGGATACGGAAGATCCTCGTGAATATTGGGTTTTGTAGAGAAAATGAATAACGAATGATGAGATGGCGTAAAGAAGATAATGTTTAAAAGAATTGAGAGATGAAGAAGTTTTAAAAGTTGACTAAATGAAGAATAAGAATATGAAAAGAATTTTAGATTTGATTAAAATAATTGTAGAATTTAAAGTTGATTAGATTTAAGGTTGATGCAAAAGAAGAATCGAAGAATTTCAATCTTAGTGATGTTTGGATGTTTGTAAATAAAAAAAAAGGGGGCAAAAAAAAACACGTTTGAATTGGAGAAAGATTGGAATTTAAGTGTCCCTATGGTAGTATTTGTAAATGCAATGGAAACCAATTGATTAAAAAAAGGAGAAAAGGTTAAAATTTGTGAAGAAAAAAGTGAAAAATTCTTGGAAATGTCAAGAAAAGATTAAATTTTGAAAAATTACAAGAATGAGACGAATGAAGAGAAAATGAAGATAATGAAAGAGAATGAAAAATTAAGATCTTTATTAAAATGGAGTTAAAAAAGAAGAAAGACATAAGAAAGAAACGATAGAAGAGAAAGAAAACAGTTGAACCAATTGGGAAACAAGGCTGTACCTCGAGATGAGACAAAGACAAGAATATTTACGATAATGAAGAATTTCAGGAGAAAAAGAGAACCAAGAAAAAGAAATGACAGGAAAATGACAGAAGAGAAATGAGAAATGAGAAGAGAAAAGTAGAAAAGGAAAGTAAAGAAAAGAAAAGTAAAGAAGAAGAGAGAAGTAAAGTAAGAATATGATGTAATGTTTATTGAAATTGATTGTATTAATAAGATTTTGGTGGATGATGTAATTGAAAGATATTGTTTATTTTTGTCTCTGTTTAAAAGTATATAGATTTTCTCGCTATTTGTTCATATTTTCTCACTAATTCTGCACATTTTTCTGCATTCACGGTATTTTCTCACTATTTACACTAATTTTTTCTCGTGGTCGCTAAAATTTCTCACGAACATACCAACCATTTTTTTTTTTAGTTAGTTAGTTTTTTTTGTGCTCGCCTCTTTTTTTTTTTCTTTTTAATAAATTCAAACAAAAAAAAAACCCAACCAACAAAACCATCAACAATGGATACTTCAACGTCCACCAACACGCTTAACGATGTTACTGTTGAGGAACTTGCACAGAGACAACAACAACAAAACATTTTTGTGACTCCACAAACTTCAACAACATCCAAACTTCATCGTAAAACGTCCCGCCACGCCAATCGAGATACCACCACAAAGGGCAAATATACACTTAATGATTTCCAAATCTTACGTACTTTGGGTACAGGTTCATTTGGACGTGTCCATCTTGCAAGACTGATTCATAATGGCCGTTTTTATGCCATGAAAACGTTGAAAAAGGAACGAGTCGTCAATATGAAACAAGTCGAACACACCAACGACGAACGCCGCATGCTCAAATTGGCTCAACATCCATTTATCATCCGTATGTGGGGAACTTTTCAAGATTGTCATAACTTGTTTATGATTATGGATTATATAGAAGGGGGCGAACTCTTTTCATTATTAAGAAAACTGCAACGCTTTCCTACACCCGTGGCCAAATTCTATGCTGCCGAAGTGTTTCTTGCCATCGAGTATTTACACAAACTCGATATCATTTATCGAGACCTTAAACCAGAAAACATTTTGCTTGATAAAAACGGTCATATCAAATTGACGGATTTCGGCTTTGCTAAAGAAGTCCTGGACGTCACCTACACTTTATGCGGTACTCCAGACTACATTGCACCTGAAGTGGTGGCAACCAAACCATACAATAAGCTGGTGGATTGGTGGTCATTTGGCATTCTTATCTTTGAAATGCTCACCGGTTACACTCCGTTCTACGACCCCACACCCATGAAAACTTACGAAAACATCTTGAACGGTACCATCACATATCCTGATTACCTTCCACCCGATATTCTTGATCTTTTGCAGAAACTTATTGTCAAGGACTTGACACAACGTTTGGGTAACTTACAAGGTGGTTCCGACGACGTCAAGAACCATCCATGGTTCAAAGAAGTTATCTGGGACCGCTTGTTGCTGCGTGATATCGAAACTCCTTACGAACCGCCCATTACCTCAGGTGTTGGTGATACTTCGCAATTTGATCGGTATCCTGAAGATAAAGACTTGGATTACGGAATCAGCGGCGTGGACGATCCTTATGGCACAATGTTTGACGACTTTTGATTCTCCCAATACTAGTTATTAGTTTTTGTTGTTGTTCTTTGCATGCTTTTATTACTAATTACTGATGGAAAGATTCTATTCCCAATCGTCGCAGCAGTCGACTGCGGCCATCCAGTCGCTGTACATCAACTCATCTATGCTCATTCGTGCCTGGGGCTCCACGTCCAACAACTTGTACACGATCCAGCGGCGCAACTCGTTGAGATCGTCGTCTTTTTCCGGGAAAAGCGTCTCGATCGGCTCGTAACAGCCTCCGCGAAGTACCGTCCATTCTTTGGTGGCACATTCGTACGTGGCATGCATTGCACTCGCCACATACTCATCAAAACGCTTGTCTTTATGGCGCAGACGATAACGCTGCGGTTCGGTGGTGTGCCACAAGTATCCTTGATGCCGCAAGAGATTGAATAGTACCACCACCATGACTCCAAGCAGCCAAACGTCTTTTTTGGTGAGCAGGTACGCTTTGCCGCTCCATTCTTCTGGTGCCATGTATGGAGCCAGGCCCACCGGTCCCGAACCGGGCTGTTCTTTGCGGTCCCATTTGGTGCGGACCACTGAAGACTTACCAAAGTCGGAGATTTTGAGGTTGACACGGCTTTTGGTGGCAGTGGCAGTGGCAGGAGCAGTGCTTTTATATGTCAATAGCACGTTTTCTAGCTTTAAATCACAATGTGCTACGCCATGTTGGTGCATGTAGTGTACGCCAGAGGCGATTTGTTTGACAAAACAGTCACATTCTTCACGGCTCATGGCGATATCGTCACCAGTAACGTACGAAAACAAGTCACCGCCAGGCGTGCATTCCATTACCTGGCACAATTTGAGGCCGTGGCTTGCCATTGCCATAAGATCAAGAGTATGGACGAGATGTGGCAGGGCCATGCGTGCCAGAATGATGAATTCAGAAAGAACACGTTCAACAAACTGTTGGTGGTCTTCTTTGGGCCGAAGTCCGAGTTCTTTGACGGCATATATCTCTTTATCTTTTAACGATTCAATTACTTTGATAACTCCGTAGGAACCTCGGCCAATCACGGTTCGAACCCGGCCATAGCGTTGGTAAAGCAGTGGACCTGACGGCACTGTGTTTTCGGCACAGCAGCGGGCCATACGTTGTTTTAATTCGGCGATGGTGGCGAGTTCTTGTTCGCCAATTACCAGCGTTGCTGTTGGTGATGCTGTGGTTATGGTGATACCATCTAGAAATGAATGGGTACGTTGCAGCTCGGCATCGGCGTCACTTGCGGGTGCCATTCGGTAAGGAGAAACACAGTAACCAACAATAGTTGATAACAGAGCTGCCAATGCGCTTGGAACTGTATCTGTACGAGGTCTGACGGCATGGAGATGATCTGAAGTATCATTAGAATCAGAACTTGAGATCAGTTCGGTTTCTTCGATGGTATTTGTGATGTTTGGGATTCGAAATGGTTCGGGCAGCAGAGTGTGGCTTGAACCGGAGCGGATCGACAGTGTTTGTGAGGATGTGGGGGACTTTCGCCGGCTGAAAAGGCCCATGGATCAAGATTCAATAATTGTGGAGAATTGAGAAATATAAGAAATGACAAATTAAATAGAGAAAAATGAGAAAATAGTGAGAAATTAGAGAGAAATGAGAAAATAGTGAGAAAATAGTGAGAAAATAGTGAGAAAATAGAGACAGTGAGAAACAAGAATAGTGAGAAATTAGAAAATAGCGAGAAAAAATGAGTATAGAAAAATATAGTGAGAATTAAAGAATTAGAAGTTCTATAAAAAGGAAAAAGAAATGGATAATGAAAAGTCTGAAATGTAATTGGATATATCATGAAAATACTGATTAAAAGAATTGAAACAATTGAGACAATTTAGACAATTTTAAAGAGGATTCAGTTTTTTTTAGAGAGTTTTATTCAGAGATTTTGGGAGACATTTTTTTTATCAGGACGGAATTAGTAAGCCGAACGGGATTGACATGTCAATATGCGCGATGTAAGGCGTGTCGCTCGATATTCCGTGTTTCATGTCGCAGCCATCTCGCACCACATATGTCGTGGAACGCCGTCAAAATTGCAGTGGGCTCAAGTTTTTGATTGGGTTTTTTGTTGCCTCGTTTCATCTTGTTTTGTAAACCCCTAAATTTGAAATCAGAAACAGTAATGAAAATAAGAAACAAAAGATAAATAAGAATAAACAGTCAGAAATAAAAAAATGAAACAAAAACAGAAACTGAATCTCTGTTCTTTCTCTGTTTCTTTCTCTGTTTCTGTTTCTGTCTTTATTCTCTTAATCCTATTCTTTCTGTCTTTGTTTCAACAATAGAAATCTAAAACAACCGCCAACCTTACTTCGAGACACGTCTACTTCAATTAATCTTATTGACGGGGTTTCAATACTCAAAGAACTTTGAACCTTGAAACTTTTCTCATTGACGGTTTTTGCATTCACGTTTTTGCGTTTTTGTTTCGTTTCGTTTCGTTTCGTTTCCGTTTCCGTTTTCATTTTATTTTCATTTTCTGATCGGCGGTTTTTTTTTAGTATTTGCAATTTTCTTTTCTTGATTTTTCTTCCCTGTTCGTCTTTTTCTCTATTTTGTACAGGCATTGACGACGAACGCGCTTTTTAGGGCCCCTTTCTTCTTCACCGTATGACCAGCATCTACAACTCAGACATAAAGCATCATAGAAGAGCACCTCCTCCACCAGCAGCTTCTGCTACACGTACTGCTGGTGCTGGTGCTGGTGCTCTTCTGGTGCCGCAGCCGCAACTGCAACCGCCGCCGCCCGCCACCGCGTTCTTTGCCCTGTCGAAACGCCAGGCAGGCTGGGTCCACCTTAAAGACGACGGCATTTTCACCCTGTTTCGCTGGAATAAACGTTACATGGTCATCAACGATAAAACTCTTAACTTCTACCGCAATGAACCCGCCGGTGAAATGCCTGATTTATCGTTTCCTCTCAATCTCATCAGCAATATCCAACTCAAACAAAATACCGGCCACACAAAACAAGCCCAGCTGCTCGAAATCGTCCCTAAAAACAACGGAAAACCCATGCTCGTCTCAGTAAAGTCAAACACGGACTTCTTGGATTGGTTGGATGCTTTCACCGCTAAATGCCCGTTGGTCCAAATCGGAACCCTGACAAATTCCGTCTCGGCATCCCTTTTGGCAGGAAATACCGGCGTCTCCAGTCCCATCAACTTCACTCACAAAGTCCACGTCGGTTTTGACCCTGCCAGCGGCAATTTCACCGGGTTACCAGATACCTGGAAACTGTTGCTCCAACACTCCAAAATTACCAACGAAGATTGGAAAAAAGATCCAGTTGCCGTCATCGAAGTCCTCGAGTTTTACTCCGATATCAACGGAAATGGTGTCTCGGCCACGCTGCTGCCTCTCAACTCGCCGGCAGTTGGCCTGGTTCCACCTGGCGCCTCCAATCTCTCATCATCATTCTCCTCCTCCAACATCCAAGAATGGACAAAGCATCCTTCCAGAACTCAACCAACACTCACCAACGGTTCCTCAGCAACTCCCGGCGACTTTATGCCGTCAAGAGCAGCCCCAAAACCTCCCATTCCGTACCATTTATCCAAAAACGCATCGCCATTGGGCAACTTGATGAAGGATTCGCAAGACTTGGTGCCGAGCAGAAGAGCTCCCCCACCACCAAAACAACACCAACAACTGCAACCACAACCACAGCTGCAACCACATCACCAGCAGCAACAGCAGCAGCAAAAACAGCCACCATCGCTGGCTCCATCACAGCTCCAGTCGCAATCGCAATCGCAATCGCAATCGCAATCGCAGCCTCCAGCACAGCTTTCGGGAGGAGCAGGCATTTCTGTACCAAAATCAGCACCTCCAACGATGCCTAAAGTCCATCCTGACCTCAAGATCCTGACAGGCACCAACAACTACCAGAAACTGGTACAAACGAAGCCGTATGTGCCCAAATCTGGCCAGGTTTCGGCCAACACGTCTGAAAATTTGGCTAGCAGCGACGAGACGCCAATCAAGCCGCTCCAGCTCCAGCCAAAGTCTGCGAAAACATCTGTGAAGCCAGCAGGCACCCTGCCACAAGGCACGGGCCCGGTGCCCGTGAAACTGGCGAAACAATTGAAGAAGGAACGCGAGAGATTGAATGACATACAGGTGCTTGCCAAGCTCCGGACGGTTGTGAACAGTGCTGATCCAACACCGCTCTTTAAGATCATTGAAAAGGCGGGCCAGGGAGCATCAGGAGCCGTGTACTTGGCAGAGTCGCTTCGTGATAACAACCGGAAGGTTGCAATCAAGCAGATGGATCTTAATGTGCAGCCACGGAAAGAGCTTATCATCAATGAGATTCTTGTGATGAAAGATTCTCAGCACAAAAACATTGTCAACTTTTTGGACTCGTATTTACGCGGTAATCTGGACTTATGGGTGATTATGGATTACATGGAGGGAGGATCGCTTACTGAGGTGATTGAGAACAATGAGTTTAAATTGAATGAGAGTCAGATTGCCACGATTTGTGCTGAAACATTGCAGGGTTTGCAGCATTTACACAAGAAACATATCATTCATCGTGACATCAAGTCCGACAACGTGTTACTTGATGCTTATGGTAATGTAAAGATCACTGACTTTGGATTCTGTGCCAAGTTGACCGATCAGCGCAACAAGCGTGCCACGATGGTGGGAACACCGTACTGGATGGCACCGGAGGTGGTGAAACAGAAGGAGTATGATGAAAAGGTTGATGTATGGTCGCTTGGAATCATGACAATCGAAATGATTGAAGGAGAACCACCATACTTGAATGAAGAACCGCTCAAAGCTTTGTATCTCATTGCTACCAACGGTACTCCTAAGCTCAAGAAACCGGAACTTCTCTCGAATTCCATCAAGAAGTTTTTGTCGATCTGTCTCTGTGTAGATGTCCGCTACAGAGCATCCACTGATGAGTTGTTGCAACACTCGTTCATCCAACATAAGGCAGGAAAGATCGAGGATTTGGCACCGTTATTGGAATGGAAAAAGACCGATAAAAGCTTTGATGAGTAGACAACGTTTTTTTTAAAAAAAGCTATATACAATTAACTAGCAGACATTAATTTTAATCTTTTTCAATGCTTTCTCGTTTTTTTTACTTTGGCAATCCTTGTTCGTTGATTAAAGAATCAGTACTGGATTGTGGACCGGGACCGATCTTGGTCAAAATCACCTTGGAAACCCCGTCGATGGCATCTCCTTTGGTGTATTGCTTCTTCCAGCCATCAACATGATGGAAACGTGCGTACAATGCACCTAAAACCTTGTCTTCATCGGCCTCATCGTAGTAAATCACCGCATTGGGGCCGGCATCGAATGTGTACGCAGCAATCGTGCCTTCTTCACTGTTCAATTGGTGTACAAGTTTAATGATCTTCTTGGAAGTATCATTCAAGTAAAAGATTGGTGGGTACGAGTCGAGACAAACGGCATGGAACGAGTTGGAGTCCTTCATCGTCAAATCGGCAAACGTAGCGAAATCACGTTCAACAATCGCCTTCTTCATCGCCTCAAAACGGGCAGGAACAACTTCCGTAATCCGGTGTTGGAACAAGTCTGAAGTGTGAACTGTGCTTTGCATTCCGGTGGTCGATGGTGTATCTTTCTTGTCATCAGAAACCACGAGAATCGCTGCTTTAAGTGTTGGCCAGTGTTCCAATGGAGCGACTTCTACTGCCTTGGAATCTTCACCATTCACTTCCACACCCATTTCCCAAGCCACAAAGCCTCCAAATAACGATCTGCATGCCAGTCCCGACCCTTGTCTGGCAATCTTTGAAAGTTCGCTGAAATCTTGTGGCAACTCATAAAGACGTGCAATGGCACTCACCAACGCCGCAAAACCGGCAGCAGAAGATGCAAGTCCTGCAGCGGTTGGGAAGTTGTTTTCAGATACAATATGTAACTTGTAGGTCGACAACGGCACGAGCAGAGAATCGGAGGCCTCCAACTCGCGTCTCAAACGTCTCAAATCACCAAGACATGCCTGAGTACGTGCAGAGCTCAACAGTTCAAGCTTTCCATTGAGCCACAACTCATCAGCCTCAAATTCCGGTGAAGCAGCGGCGGTAGTCAACGTTCTCAAGTCGTCCTGCGACAACGTGACGCTGATAGACGAGTTCGTAGGAAGATTGAGCGTCTTGTCGCGTTTTCCCCAATACTTAAGGGTCTGTAAATTGTTAGTAGCTGTTGAGAAAACTCGGTTTCAAGTACTTACGGCTATGTTGACGGGCGCAGTGACGGTAGCAGAGTACATTGTTGGTGGAACGATTTATACGATGATTGAACAAATTTGTGGGTTTTTTGCAGCACGAGACATTAGTTGGTAGGGACACGTAAGGAGACATTGTCGTAAATTGATAATAAATGGTAAACGCACGAGTTTCAAAAAAAAAATGCAATATTTTACGACAATTTACGACATTCCAATTTTTACGACATTTACTTTATTCACAATACTAATACAAACTCACTTTCTTGTCCATCTCCATAAACGGGCCTTGCAGTCTCCCGAACCGGTGGCAAAAATACCCTCGGAGCCGTTCAGGTTCAAGGAAACCGCCACAGAAATGACCGAGTTGCGGTGGCCCTGCAACATCAACAACGGATCACCAGAAAGCTGGTCCCAGAAAATGACCCCACGGTCCTTGGAACCCGACAAAATGTACTCGTTCTTGGGGGTCAGACATACCGACAACACAAAGTCCTTATGGCCGATGTAAGTAACGTCACAACTCGACTTTTTGGCAGCAGGATGCGACGAGTTTGGATCCTGTTTGCCTTCAAGGTTCCATAACTTGACGGTGCGGTCAAGCGAACCCAGCGCAATCTGCTTGCCGTTGATCGAGAAAGCAACAGAATAAACCGAGTCCTCATGGCCGTTACCGTTCTCATTGGCCAGATCCAAACGCTCCACAAGGAAACCGGTGGTCGAGTCCCAGACTCGCACCGTTCTGTCAAGCGAACCGGCTGCAATCAAGTTACCGTCGGGAGAAACAGCAACCGTGGTAACGCCATCCTCAATCGAAAGTGTCAACGAACATTGCGACGATCTCAAGTCCCAGATTCTCACCGTACGGTCTCCAGATCCTGAAACAAGACGGTTTCCGTCAGGGAAAAAGTCCAAACTGTAGATATCTTGTTCGTGGCCACGCAAAATCTTGATAATACGCTTGGTTGTCAAGTCCCAAATCCGAATCAATCTGTCTTCAGCACCAGTGGCCAACAACTTACCGTCGGGAGAAAAGCAAACCGATCTTATGTAAAGATCGCCGTTGGCAGCAGCTGCTGCTGCTGCAGCTGCCGCAGCGGCAACACCAGAGTCTGAAGATTCTGATTCACCTTCTTTATCGCCAGTACCGTTGGCCTTAGCCGCAGCGTCGGTCGAGTTATTGTCGTCAATCAACTTGGCCACCAACTCTCCAGTCTCGACATTAAAGACTTGGGTGGTCTTGTTGCAACCAGTGGCAATGTACTTACCGTCCTTGGAGAACCGGACACAACAAACAACCGAGGAATGGTCCAACGAATGAATCAACTCGACGTCCAAGTCACGGCTGAATGCCGGGTTGTACAACACGTAGTAGTCCAATTTCTGCTTCTTGAAGTCGGGATTGGCCTTGGACACGTCCAAGTCGGTCAAGAAAGGAGGGATTTCCTTTACGTGGAGCGCTTTTTGTGATGGGTTGACAATGTACTGCGATTTATCGATGATGGTGAGTGCAGTGGACGTTTCTGGTGCCTGTTCCGGAGCCGCAGCGGTCACTGCTGGAGAAGGACTGGCTGCTGGAGCGGCTGCTGGAGCAGTCGTAGCGGCGGTGGTAGCGGCGGCGGAAGTATTGGTGAGGGCAGCAGTCGTAGCGGCGGAGTTGGCCAGGACAATGCCGTTACCATTAGTTTCTTGCTTTGGAACCGTGGGTTGTTGTTCACGGGCCTTTTCTTCGGCTTGTTTGACTTCAACCGGTTGGATTTGTGGCTGTTGGTAACCAAATTGTTGTCTTTCGATGCCGTTGGCCTTGTGTTGTTGGTGGAGCTGAGCTTGTCTGTCACGGTTTTCCAACTCTGTTTTCAAGCGTAAGATTTCTTCTTCATAGGCTTCCTTGATTTTTCTGTGAGCCATTTCCAATTCGTAAACGGTTTGTCTGATTTGTTGCATTTCGGCGGTTTGCTGGTTGTACTTGAGGTCGTAATCTTCCTTTACTTGTTTGAACAGCAGAGCTTCATTAAATGCATAATCAAACTCTTGTTTAACTGCATCCAATAACTCGTTCAATCTCTGCTGGTGTTGTTGTCTCTGGACCTGTGCCTGTGCTTGCGCTTGCGCCTGAGCTTGGGCTTGTGCTTGGGCCTGGGCTTGTGCTTGGGCCTGAGCCTGGGCCTGCTGCTGCTGCTGTTGTGCTTGTTGTTGTGCTTGTTGCTGCTGAGCAGCCACCGCAGCAGAATTCGACGTATAAACAGTCATCGTGTGTCAGTGCAAAAGGGCGGCGAGGTGGTAAGGTTTGTTTTTCGTTCAATTTCCAGTTTTTCTCACCTTTTTATGGGTTGTGTACAGGTAGCCGCCGCCATAACTTTTTTTTTTGTTTTTTCTTTGAGCCACCAGGCGTCTTTGGCGCCGAAAAGGCGCGGCCAACGTTTTGTACATTTTTACCGAATGAATCATCTCTTAAGAATCCCTCGGGAACAAGCTCATATTGTTGGTTATTGTTGATGATGTCGTTATTGTTATTCTGAGATTAATACATCATTACATTTTACATTTCCCTACAATCTTAGCAAATGGTTACTGTTAATATCAATGTTTTATTTCTTGTATGTATTATTCCACTTGTTTTTCTTTTAAACTTAATGCAACGCCTGTACCCAATGTTTTTTCACACAGGTTGTTGTTTTTTGTTCGGGGGTCTTTTTTTTTTGACTGACATTTGTTCGCATTTGCGGATTTTTTTTTTTTTATTTTGCTGTTGTTGTCGTCGGCGTCGTCGTTTTCGCACCCCGTGTTTGCATATAATACGAGAAACCCACAGGCCCCAACACGAAACCACTGACACCCGCATTTATATTCGCACCCCATAAAAGTCATGTGATCTTTCTAGAAAGTAACACAAAACACCCTCGAGCTACCAAAAAAAAAAAATCAGGCTCATCCGGAATTAGCCTCATACAATATCATCCCTCAAGTTGTTGGGACAGTATCACTACGTTTGTTTGAATCAAATCTCCAAGTTTTCCTTCTTTTTTTCGTTTCTTTTCCTTTCTTATTCGCTTAGTTGATCTATTTACACTGATATTTACATCACCACACTGGCTCATCCTCCTTCTTTCTCTTGACCCGAACAATCTCGTAGTCCTCATTACTGCTCACCTCCTTGTTATGGTCATCCAATAACCCTTGTAACCGATAATAATCATCCTTCTTATTCACCACCCGCTTGTTCTCAATCAAACTCAACATCTCTTCCTCATTAACTTGCCGATACTTCTCATCATATCGCTCCCACTTAACACTGGTAAACTTTTGAAGATAAACTGAACCGGCAACAATCGACAACAAAAACGGTAATCCAAAGTACAAAAAGTGGTTCCGTTTCAAAAGCTTCTGATACTTCCCAGCAAACGTCTTATCGTATGCCTCCTGTTCCTTCTTCCCGCGAAATACGCGGTTCCCCATATAAACCATGGTAGATGCGTTGTGCACTTTGGTGGGTTTTTTTTTCCTTCTTTCCTCTCACAGTTTTTTTTTCAAATCTCAATTAAGAAGCACCTTAATTTCTTCTGGAAAACTTTTCATTATACTCCTCAATGCCCCCGTCTCCCATTTCATCTAATCCATATACCCTTCATATAATTGTAACTTATCCCTACTCGTATCTGTGCAACAGAGTAATTTGTGTATTTGAAATCGCCTTGTCAGGCAGTTCAATGCGAGAAAATCCCAGTTTTTGATCCCCACAAGACAATCTCAATGGAGATTACTATTTTTTAGCATCAATTACTAACTCTAACACAAAGGAAAAAGAATAAAAATGATAGAACGATGATTCAGCATTGACCTTTGATAACAAAGAAGAGATGAATCTATTTTATTCGTACCAAGGTTAAATAAAAGCTAAAAGAATCGCCACATCTTAACAGAACCCCTTGGTAAATTGCCAGGTCGGCGGCTTTCCGCGTTGGGTAACTCTATCGTCCATCTTTAAAAAATATCTCTCTTATCTAATAATCTTTTATCTATAATTTTCTTTGAGATATGACATCAATCACCATGCCTCACGCTTTGCAGTAGGGATTAAACCTCAAGTTCGAATAGGTTATATCTCTGCGTGCTCATCAATCTTCTCAAATCAGAAATGTGCTAATTCCCACTTTGTTTCCCTCCACTATTCCAATTCTTTTCTTTTCTTACGTGCTTATCTGGCAACAAATGACCCAACCGTCACTTGTTATTGTTATCTTCCAAATTCTGCATGTTGTACGGCTTTCGACACCATCGGCGAATTCAACACAAAATTTCCGCGTATCCCCTTATCAATTCCACTCTCGAATGATGCGCATTAATCTACCTAACTTAAATCTTATAAATAGCCGTAGTACATGCGTTCATTCTACTGCAGCAAGTGTAACTAGAAAATATATGTCAGATCGTAAAAGCTTTGACCAGATTCAAACAGTCCTTTCCTTTACTGAGGATGACCTCAAGGATAAGACAAACATATTGACAACATATGTCTCGCCCCATACAGGTGAAGTGGTGCAGCTCACAAGTGATGTTGACCAGGCTATGGCCTTTGCAATGGCTCACACCGATAGTGTCGAGGTGACAGCTGCGAGAGATCGAAAATTGCTCTGGAAAATAGATTTGTTCTTGATGCCAGTTATGTGCTTATTGTACTGCTTTCAATTTATGGATAAACTATCTAATTCATATGCTTCAATTTTAGGACTTCGCAAAGAACTTCACATGAAGGGAAATATGTATGCATGGACTGGTACCGCCTTTTACATAGGATATTTGGTTTTTGAATTCCCAGCGGTCAGATTGTTACAAAGATTTCCGGTTGCAAAAACGGTTGGTACATTTATTGTTGTATGGGGAGTCATTTTATGTCTTCATTCTGTTCCTCAATATGCCGGGTTTGTCACTTTGAGAACTCTTTTAGGAATGTTTGAACTGAGTGTAACTCCAGCATTTGTCATTATTACAGGTCAGTACTATAAAAGGGACGAAACCTTTCTAAGAACTGCATTCTGGTTCGCTTCAAATGGGGTTGGTACCATGCTTGGAAGTGGGGCAATTGCATACAACCTCGTAAATCATGGCGAGGGATATGCACTTCCAGCATGGAAGCTTATATTTGTTATCACTGGTTGTTTAACAATATTTCTTGGGTTTGTTATCATTGCCCATATCCCAGATGATCCCACGAAAGCTTGGTTCTTGACTGAAGAAGAAAAAGTTCTCGTCATAAATCGCATTAGAGAAAATCAGCAAGGATTTGGTAACAAAACATTTAAGATGCATCAATTTAAAGAAGCACTCACTGATATAAAGACTTGGCTTTTCGTTTTGTTTGCAATTTTCAATAATATTCCAAATGGAGGAACAACAAATTTTGGTAGCATTCTTCTAAATGAAGACTTTAAATTTTCTGTTAAGCAATCACTACTTTTACAGATGCCTTCGGGGGCGGTTGAATTTGTTGGCTGCGTTGCGTTTGCATACTTATACCGATATTACCAATACAGAATGTTTTGGGCAATTTTCGCTACTAGTATATCCTTCATTGGCTGTTGTTTACTTGCCTTCTCCTCCAACAGGAGTGCTGCTCTCGGGGGATACTGTATAACTACTATGGCCCCGCTCGGAATGATCTGTATTTTATCCAATATTTCTACGAATGTTGCAGGACACACAAAGAAGGTGACAGTTAATGCATTATACCTAGTGGCTTACTGTGTTGGAAACATTATTGGCCCTCAAACATTTTTAGCACGAGAAGCTCCAGATTACACAACTGCAAAGACTTGTATAGCAACATTTTCTGCGGCAAGTTTAGTAGTCTTGGGACTAATTTGGCTTCATTTATGGTATGAAAATAAGAAGAGAGATACAAAGGAAACCAACAATCACGAATTTGAAAATATTGAAAACCATGAGTTTGCTGACTTAACAGATAAAGAGAATCCTTTGTTTAGATATGCTTTATAACGAATAGAGATAAATAAACCATAGCTCATATACTTTGATTCTAAGGTATGTAATTAATGGTCGTCTTTTTTTGCAGAATATTTTGAGAATTACAATTAAATCGGGAAATGGTTCAAAACTGCGAACAGAATTGGAGTGACTCTATAATGTTGGCTAGTTAAACTCTCTTGAATTTCTTTGTGAATTATTGTAACTGTAATGGAAGTAGTGCAGAACTATTATTCCTTCCATTTTCCTTACAAAGGGTCAACAAATGCACTCCGTTTGCTGCCTTACCTCTTTGCAGAATATTAGTTACAACCTATAATGCACAAAAATATGTTTTGAGAATACTATGTTCATTGATTCACTAGCATTGAATATATTTCTTAAGGTGCTAGGTATATTCAGGTTGCTGAGTAAGATCCCATTTTGTGACTGAAAGGGTCAACTAACTGTGAAAAGGACCGATGATCATTTTACATGTGAGAAACTTCTTGCTTTCTTACTATTGAAATTAATATTTAGAAATCTTGAAACTAGTATTTCAATTTGCTATATAGTTATAATCCCTTGATGTATCTAACTTTTCTGGTATTTCCGCTGTATTTGTCCAATGAATTTAGGATTGCCTCGAAGTGTATAGTTTCTTTGTTTTTTCTTTGCTTCAAGGTTAGACAAATTTCCCAACGCAAATACTTCGTTTTAATTTAGTAGTCTAATATGTTTAGCTCAATCGTGTAA
Organism: Teunomyces tritomae; assembly: GCA_030568455.1. NCBI lineage: Eukaryota > Fungi > Ascomycota > Pichiomycetes > Serinales > Debaryomycetaceae > Teunomyces > Teunomyces tritomae. The sequence continues at coordinate 777,023 of JAJMFZ010000003.1, forward strand.
TTATTCTTGTGGGATATATAGCCTTATTTTAAGAAGGTGTAAAAAGTTATATTAGGATGAATGGATTTAAATATTATTGGGTTTTTATCTTTGTATTTTATTAAAGGACCTATTCGACAGCAAGGTAAAATAACAATAGGAATTAGTTCATAGGACTTCGAATCATTATTGTTTCAGTTAAAAGTTGATTTGAATTTTCTTATATCACTATAGAGCAATTATACCATGATGATACTGGATCTTGCCACCTCCAGGTCATCTATACTTTTTTTATATTGATTAATTTATTATTGTATTCTTTGGCTAACTGACAATACAAGGATGAATCTTGACGATCCTTGAAATTGTACCTTAGTCAAGATACAATATATAAAACTAAAGCCAATAATGGATAAGGATTAATTCTTTCAAATCCTTTTGGATTTACGTTAGCTTATCAATGATGAACTGTTGAACTAATAACATTGAGAATTTAGAACCCCATTGCTACCTTTCTCAAAATGACACTGTTAAAGAAGTGAAAGGTTGAGATCTTGAATCATATCATTCAATTAAAAGCCGAAATTAAGAATTGATAAAAAACGAGTGGAAAATGGCCGATCTATGATTTAATAATAATCCGATTGTTATAAATAAAATTTTGAATTACCATACTTTGTGACGTTTTTTTACTATATTGTGAGATATTATTTTTCAGAATATATAATAAAACGAAACATCGTTAATGATACCTTACAAAATAAGCTATAGTGTTTCAAACCTTGATTTCAATGGCTACTTGGTGAAAAATGCCGCCGTTAAATTTGTAACAATAAGAGGCATACAGTTGATTTTAGGAAACAATTCGGAAATATAACCAGATGATACTTACTAATGTCGCTTTAAATGCAGTAATCAAACCTTAAAGCTTTACGCTTCCAATTTTGGAAGATTACCTAATTGTTACTTAAAATAAGGTTAAGCAATTTACATCCTCAAGACTGGAACTCGGATTGATCAGTAAAGTTGTGACAAGGTTAAACCACAGAATTTTAATTTATCCTTTGAATAAACGTTGTCCGCCGCTGGAGGTATGGAAGCTTCCCCGCAAATAATGAAATTTGTTGTGGTAGATGGTGATAGTTCTAGCGCAGCTGTACTTTTGGAAAGAAAATGTTCTAAAGCTCAGAGATATGCTCCATCTAACTAGATATCAAAGAAATAATTATAAATGGTGACAAGATTCGGTGTGAAGTTTTAGATTTTATAGCATCTGAAAAAAGGGTTCTCAATAGCAGATTGATCCCAATTAGGGAGCGAAAGAAATTCTAAAATGGGAGGTTCCGTTTAGTCTTGTGCAAACAGATCATCAGCTAAAAGTGCCAAACACGAGATTGTAATAATTCTTAACAGAAAATATTTTTAGGGCTTGATGTGTTGCATACTGAGATTACCTAGAAGACAACATGTACATTGACTAAGAGATCTCAATAGTAACAAGATGGTTAATCCAGCAGCCAATAGGTCCGTGACAATATACCAATGGATCAGTGGACTAAGGCAAAAGATCAGCGGTTTGACAAACGCCTCGGGATCGGACAAAGGCTTACCAGAGATGAGCAAGTCATCTCTAGGAGAAGACTATATGAAGAGGGAATCTGTATAAATATGTAAGTTTGGACTCTGAAGAATATAGATTCTAAGATAAGACTCAGTGAATTGAATGTTGAACTATAAAGACCAAAGTCATATTGTAAATCAGTTAGAACAGAGAACGTCAAACTTTGTTTGCCTAATTTCTCTACAACAAATTGCACATCTCTCATTTGGGTGTAGATATTACTTTGGATTATTCCATTCTTGATGATTATTTAATTCTGGACATTTGTCTTAACTTTGACGATTTCCATAATCTTACCTTTTTTCAGAATCATCATTTTTTTGCAGAATTTTTAATGAGGAGACCAGAGTTCATCTCTTGGTAGTCTATTTTGTTTTGAAATCGATATAAACAAATTAGTTCTCTTTAGCTCTTATAGTCTACTCACTATTTTTAAATATACCTCATTTTATATTTCACACATCTTAATTCTTGTCATCCAAATCTTGGTCAGCGGTCCTGGTCAGCGTGCGTTTACCGGTATTGGGTTAACGACGGGAACGAAGAAATAGATGACGCTACAGCATGAAGCAATAACAATAAATGCATCAAAATGATCCGTTCAAATTTCTAAATAAAGATTGAACCAACATGAATTGCTGACAGTTGTATTAATTGTCTACATTCTTCAAAATCTTGGAACCAAAAGCCAAGAGGACTGCAGAGCTGATAGTTAACAGATAGCAAAGTCTCTTCAAGCACGTGAACACGACTCATGTCACATTCAGAAATACTCCATCAACTGTTTCCTCCTTCGGTATGAATTGTCCCTCATTAGAAAGATGTACATACGAACAGAGGCACTGGCTTATGGATTATTCTATCAGGTAGACTTGTTTTTTTGTTCCTCGGATAACAACATGTTTCACTTTGCTTACTAACTTGCTTACTAACACCGCAACATTTTTGAACCACAGCTCCAGCTTTAATATGTTGTGCCCCCTGAATGTTTGCTAGGCTAGGTATAAAAGGGTCTTAATATATTGCTCTTTGTGTTAACTATCAAATCAATTGAATAATATAAAATGTCTACTGCTACTTCCGTGTTCGTGTCTGGTGCCAATGGATTCATTGCACAACATGTTGTCAAATTGTTAATCCAAAAGGGTTACAACGTTGTGGGATCAGTTCGTTCTTCTGAAAAGGGTGAACGTTTGAAGAAGAACTTGAATTCCGACAAATTTTCATACGAAGTTGTCAAGGAACTTGCAGACGAAGGTGCGTTTGACGAAGCCCTCAAGGCACATCCTGAAGTCACTGTGTTTTTGCACACAGCGTCACCATGTACTTTCACTGCGGATGATGTTGAAAAGGAAATCTTGATTCCCGCTATTAATGGAACGAAGAATGCATTCAAGGCCATCAAAGCATACGGTCCCCAGATCAAGAAAGTTGTTGTTACTGCATCGATTGCAAGTATTTTTAGTCAATCACACCCTAACAAGTTGAAAATAGTAGATGAAACTGATTGGAATCCGATTACTTGGGAAGAGGCCAAGGAAAATGGCCTTAGTGCATATGTGGCTTCTAAAACGTTTGCTGAGAAGGCCGCATGGGAATTCATAAAGGAGGAGCAAGTGAACTTCGAGCTTTCGACCATTAACCCGGTGTATGTTTTTGGTCCACAAGCTTTTGATGAATATGCAACCGGTACCTTGAATGTATCTGCTGAAATTGTTGGTGCTTTATTGAAACTTAAGCCTGATGATGATGTTCCAAGTACTGCCGGGTCCTATATTGATGTGAGAGATGTCGCAAGAGCCCATATTGCAGCTTTCGAGACGATTCCAGCTAATCAAAGATTAATCTTGGCAGAGGGATCTTTCAGTTCTCAGTATGTTCTTGACTTGATTCGTAAGAATTTCCCAGAATTGAGAAGCAAGTTACCTGTTGGTACTCCAGCTACTGGGGAAGAGACAACCAATACCATCGACAAAACTATTAACAACAAAAAAACCAGAAAGTTGTTAGGAGGTGAGTTTATTGGTCTTGAAAAAACGGTCGTAGATGCTGTTAAACAATTCGTTGAAAGCAATTAAAGCTTATGATAGAATTTGAGATCAATTGTTAATAAACCACTTGTAATTCAACTTAATTACTTTGAAGTGTTCGAACTAACTTATGCCAAGACGAAAACCTAAAGATTTCTATGGTGTTTGTTTGTTGATATATGTAAGCAGAACTTTTGAATTATGATAGCAATACTACTCATCATCACTAAAGCATTGATTACAAATACTACGTCACAAATTGTGGTGAGTAATTCTCTTATTGAGCAATTTTCATGTATGGGTTTTGCTTTTCAGACACATTGTAGAATTTTTTTCGGGCTTTGAGTTCATCCGAGATTCCCTTAATAGTTTGATACTGAAAAAGACTCTTACAATCGATAAAATACTAGCCAACTAGAAACATAACAGTGTAGTATATTTTAAGTGCATCTAGAGTACATGTATCTTTAACATGAGCAACATTTAAGTTGATTAGAGCAGGATTGTTTGTTTAGGTTGTGGTTCGGTTTTTAAGTGCCTGTCTTTGCGCTTCCCGAATTTTTTATTTTTTTCTGATGCGGCAGGGATTCGGGAAAACGGTTGGTCTCGGAGTTAATGCAGATCAGGAGGATGCGCTGTTACCTACAGCAAATCGTAAGAACATATTTCAAATGACTGAATACAAATATATTGTATACCACTAACTTATTGAGAAATGATTGGTGTTCTTACACCCACTTGTTGGTCTATATTTGAACAGTGGTCATCAAATTCTTCCCTAATGAGAAATAAGGGTTTCCAACCATCGCAATACTTTCACGTGCATGAAGTCTGTTTTTGGCATATTTCCGACTAATTATTCGGGAATAGTAGAATCTTTCCTGCAGCTCTATTATTAAAAGCAATACATTTGTGGTTAGTTATGTTAAATCATGATTATTAATCAGAGACTGATTATTTCTGAAGTCTTGAGGAATAGAGAAGTACAAATAGTCCTTCAATTGCTCTTTGAGTTCAAATCAAATCAATTGAATAATATAAAATGTCTACTGCTACTTCCGTGTTCGTGTCTGGTGCCAATGGATTCATTGCACAACATGTTGTCAAATTGTTAATCCAAAAGGGTTACAACGTTGTGGGATCAGTTCGTTCTTCTGAAAAGGGTGAACGTTTGAAGAAGAACTTGAATTCCGACAAATTTTCATACGAAGTTGTCAAGGAACTTGCAGACGAAGGTGCGTTTGACGAAGCCCTCAAGGCACATCCTGAAGTCACTGTGTTTTTGCACACAGCGTCGCCATGTACTTTCACTGCGGATGATGTTGAAAAGGAAATCTTGATTCCCGCTGTCAATGGAACGAAGAATGCATTCAAGGCCATCAAAGCATACGGTCCCCAGATCAAGAAAGTTGTTTTAACTTCTTCCATTGTTGCTGTTTTGAACATTGCTAACCCAGATATTTCTAAGGCAGCAGACGAAAATGATTGGAATCCTATTACTTGGGAAGAGTCCATGTCAAACGGCTTGTTAGGATACTTTGGATCTAAAAAGTTTGCTGAAAAAGCCGCGTGGGATTTCATTAAGGAAGAAAAGGTCAACTTCGATCTTACGACTATTAATCCAGTATTTGTTTTTGGTCCACAAGCTTTTGATGAAAACGCAACCGGTACCTTGAATGTATCCGCTGAAATTATTGGTGCTTTATTGAAGCTCAAGCCTGAAGATGATGTTCCAGGTAATGTTGGGGCCTATATTGATGTGAGAGATGTCGCAAGAGCTCATGTTGCAGCTTTCGAGACGATTCCAGCTAATCAAAGATTAATCTTGGCAGAGGGATCTTTCAGTTCTCAGTATGTTCTTGACTTGATTCGTAAGAATTTCCCAGAATTGAGAAGCAAGTTACCTGTTGGTACTCCTGCTACTAAGGAAGATACCGAAAATGGTATGAAACTTATCAACAACAAGAGAACTAAGGACTTGTTAGGATTCAGAGCCATTGGTCTTGAAGAATCCGTTGTTGATGCTGTTAGTCAGATTGTTAGAAACTACTAAAATGACAAGGTAATAGTTGAGAAGAATTTCAGATCTGGTATATATATATATATATATGTTGTATACTGAGATTAGTTAGAGACAACATACAGGTTGACTAAGAGATCTCAGAAGTAACAATATGTTGTAAATATAGATTGGTCTATTCTGTTGTAATATGCTTTCTATAGTAGTGTATAGAAGTACAAGGTCTTCACGTGCAACTTTACGTTACGGCGGTCCTGATGTTTTACGTTACGGCGGTCCTGATGTTTTACGTTACGGCGGTCCTGATGTTTTACGTTACGGCGGTCCTGATGTTTTACGTTACGGCGGTCCTGATGTTTTACGTTACGGCGGTCCTGATGTTTTACGTTACGGCGGTCCTGATGTTTT